>OZ018330.1:82444567-82637067 GCA_963969495.1 Ceratothoa steindachneri | reverse complement strand
CCTCTAAGTCCTTCATTAAACCCACTCTGACATCCTACAGTCATCAATAAAGAGAGTATCCCATCGTATAGAAGTAAAGAACAGGTCAAAAATATGTAAAGAAAATGTCACATAAGATGAGATTTATACATAGTACTTTCAAGATGGAGTAAGTCAGACTATCAGCTCTTAAAGTTACCTCTCAAAAACGATAATAAAAATGCAATGAGTCCATCAACACACCAAAATCTCTATGATTATAAGCATTTAATATTGGAGTATAATCCAATCAATACTTAAATGTCCACCACAAACTCGACAAATTTATATATCACACATTTCTGTGCCAAAAAAGAAAGACCCCCACAAATGGCTCTTACAGAAAACCAAATCAATAGACTGTTGAAGTTTCAGACACCTCAGAATTCAAAGGCAGTGAGCTAAATCATTTTTTTTTTAACCATCTGCAAAGAGCAAGGATTTCACCTCTATACTAGCCACAATATAATATATAGAAAAAACATTAATGAAGTGGACAAGCAACAGAGCTTTGGGGAACACAATTCACCACATCAACATAGAAGCATACTGCTACAGTCTACCATGAATTACACAACTTTCAGACATCACTCAGTAAGATAGTCTGACAATCATCTGAGTAATCAACCACCAACAGAAAGACAATTTCTGAAGTAGCAACTTTTGTAATTTCAATAATTGAAAAAGATTACATTAACAGAATAGTCCAGTTTATAATTACTGATAACATAATCATAGGTAGGTACCTAATAATTGGTGCTAGACAAAGATACTAGACCTAAAGCCAAACTGTAAGGGGACCATTAAATTGTATGAACCAAAGAAATCTGATAGCTGAGATACTATAATTTGTTCCATAGAACAAATGGAATTAAGGCCAATAGGATAGTAATTAAATGGATCAGAGTGAATAGCACTCTTGAATAATGGCCTAATATTGGCATCTTTGCCGGGGGTGTTGGAACCTTACCACATGAAATGATTGATCAAATAAAGAGGGTAACAAATAGAACTTGCACATCAATAGAAAGAGTGAAGGTACATCATCAGGACCCATACTACCAGAAAGTACCAAACCTAAAAGAAGTGGATGGACTTGGTCAATATCAGTTCCTCCACTCAAACCATCTATATGTTATGGATGAGAACAAGTCAAAGATGAGTTAAAAAAAAACAATTTAAAAAAGGAACCACAAACACATGGGCCATAAGCGCACAATAAGAAACCCAATCAATCACCATCTAGATGGAGTAGAGCAACAGTTGCAATATTGATCTTTTTCTTTTTAATGCAACATGGAATTATTACGTGAGAGGTACAAGAGGTTGATTGAAAAGGTGAAAGAAAGTAGAATGAAAGATGATGTGCTTCCGAGAATGGATGTCTCGTGCAATTGGGCTGAATGATTATGTGAGGAGGATGTGTGAGATGGAAGGTGTCATGTTTGCGGATGTGTGGGATAGGTTTGTTGTAATGAAAGAAATGTATGCGATGGATGGACTGCATTCGAGTAGGAGGGGGGGGGGTAGATGTGTTGTGGGAGGAGTATGATCGTGTTATTAGGTCTTTGCGGGCGGGAAACTAGATACTAATAGTGGTCAGGGAATTATGAGAGGACATTATAGTACAGAAAGTAGAATGGACTTGGCAGATAACAGAAATAGGTTCCAAGGCGATAGAGGTGAGGTCATTCAAGTTTCAAGAGGTGCTTCAGGGATAGGAGGGTTAAATTGTTTCTATACAAATGCTCGTAGTCTTAGAAACAAGAAGGATGAGCTATTTAGTTATATTAGCAATGAGGATATAGATATATTATGCGTTACTGAATCATGGGTTAATGAAATAGAATTTAGTGACACTATAAGTGAATTTGATTTACAGGGCTATAATATGTACATTAGTCAAAGGACAGGTAGGATTGGTGGAGGAATAATTATCTATATAAAAAACAACATTGTTTCAAGTTTAAATACTTCAATAAAGCAGGATGGAGTTGAGTCACTTTGGATAGATATTAGGTTCAGTAAAAATAGAATGGTGCATTTGGGAGCTTTTTACAGGCCACCTGGGCAGACTGATGATATGGATGAACTAATGATAAAAGAAAAAGTAAGGGATGTGAAACAGATGCAGTTATTATTGGGGACTTCAACTTAAACTCTGTGGACTGGGAAAATATGATAGGTAGGGATAGAACAAGTGGCAGGTTTATAGAATGCTTTGAGGATAATTTTTTGAATCAATTTGTTAATAAGCCAATGAGGGGGGACAATATATTAGATTTAGTACTTTCTAACAGTGATCATTTAGTTCAAGAATTGACTGTTGGGGAAGCATTGGGAAATAGTGACCATCAGATAGTTTGTTTTAACTTGGGAATTGAGAAGGGTAAAATAACTGAGAATGCTGTAAAAGTTCCAAATTTTCATAAGGGAGATTATATAAAACTTCGAAGCTTGCTAAATTTGGTAGACTGGGATGTAGAATTCAGAGGTAAAAATGCTTATGGGATATGGGATACTTTCAAGCATATAATAAATGCAGTCCAAGAGCAATGTATCGCAATGAAGGACATTAGGAACAAAAGTAGGAAACCATTATGGTGGAATCAGGAGATAGCTAGAAAAATTTCAGAGAAGAAAAGGGCATACAAAAAATTACAGGTAGAAAATAATATTCAAAATTTAAGTGATTATAGAATGGCTAGGAATGAGTTAAATAAGATTATAAAGAAGAACAAAAGGGATTCAGAAATTAAATTAGCTCAGGATAGCAACAAAGATCCTAGAAAGTTCTTTAGTTAATATAAAATTAATAACAAGTCTGGCAGAGTTAAAATAGGACCTATCAAATATGAAGGGGTTGTGAGAGAAACTGATGAGGAAATAGTTGAGGTACTAAATGGTCATTTTGCATCAGTATTTACAAAGGAGAAACTAAATAGTCTTATGTATAGTACTCATGGGTCAGGGAAAGAGGTGTTTACTACCATTAATGTGGATTGGAGGATGATAAAAGGACTAATAGGTGAATTAGATGCTACCAAGGCCTCCGGCCCTGATAATATTCATTCTAGGATACTTAAAGAAGGGGTAGAAAGTATCTCAATAGCTCTGGAGAAGTTGTATACTAGGTCACTCGAATATGGAGAAATACCCGATGATTGGAAGAGAGCGAATGTAGTCCCCATTTTCAAGAAGGGTAGTAAAGAGGATCCAAATAACTTTAGACCGGTTAGCCTAACTCCTGTAGTCTGTAAAATTCTTGAGAAAATAGTTAAAAACGGGATTTGCCAACATCTAGAGAGGGAGGGGTTAATCAGCGATGCTCAGCATGGGTTTAGATCAGGTAGATCATGTTTGACTAATTTACTAGACTTTCTGGAGTTCGTAACAAATCAAGTAGATAAGGGAGAGAATGTAGATGTAATTTCCTTGGATTTTAGTAAAGCATTTGATAAGGTACCACATAGGAGACTAGTTCATAAATTAAAAATGATTGGTATATGTGGGGGTGTTTCAAATTGGATAGCTGAGTGGCTGGATGTTATCAGTGGGGTTCCTCAGGGATCAGTTCTCGGTCCATTATTATTTGTCATCTATATAAACGATCTTGGGGAGGCAGTTAATAATAAAGTGTCAATTTTTGCGGATGATACCAAATTAGCAGCTGTAGTTAAAGATATTGATGATAATTTTAAAGTAAAGGGGGATTTAAATAAATTGTTATCCTGGGCCCATAAGTGGCAAATGACTTTCAACCTTGATAAGTGCAAAGTTATTAACATGGGAAAAGATAATAGAGAATTTCACTATCAAATGGTTCGGCATTGGCTGAGCTCACTAGCTGATGAGAAAGATCTAGGAGTAGGAATAGATAAGTCATTAAGGTTTTCTAAGCAGTGTATTGAAGCAAGAAATAGGGCAAATAGAGTGCTGGGTTTCATTAAGAGAAATGTCGCTTACAAAAGTAAGGAGCTTATTCTTAAACTCTATAACTCTTATGTTAGGCCACATCTAGAGTACTGAATACAGGCATGGTCCCCATATTTTAGACACAATATTAACTTTCTCGAGTCAGTGCAACGGAGGGCAACAAAGATTATTTCTTCCCCGAGGCATCTTGAATATATAAATAGACTGAGGGTATTAAATATATTCTCATTCGAAAGGAGGTGTGTGAGAGGGCATATGATTGAGCTGTTTAAAAAAATTTCTGGGATAGATAAATTGGATGTTAGCAAGTTTTTTGAGTTAGATGATGGAAATCGGACTAGAGGTCACCACTTGAAAATTAAAAAGCAGTATTTAAGAAAATATTTGTTCACTAATAGAGTGGTGGACTTCTGGAAAAAGTGCCGTGGAGGGTAGTAGGTAGTCAAAATTTAAATGTATTTAAGAGTAGGTTGGACGAGTTTATGGGGAGGAAAGGTTGTGATGGTTCCTAAGTTTTGTATATATTAATATCATTTGTATATATCTATAGCTGCATGATTTATTTCTTGACAAGCCTTGATTTGTGATAGCCTTGTTTCTGGATGCAATCCTCTGGATGTAGTTTTCTTGGGAGTTTGGGTGCCTTAAAAATGAGGCCGTTTGACTCGGATGACTTATGATGGGCCCTTGTGGCTTTTGTCATCTGTTATATTATATTGTGGGAGACTTTGATTTTGTCTTTCCCTGGCGATGGTGCTCTTTGTTTTTGATCCGCTTGTGTGGCTGGTTTAAATTGTATATTGTGGGCGCGTGATCTGACACAATCCTATGGATTGTTTAAATTATATATTGTGGATGCATGATAACACAATCCTATGTATTGTTTATAAAGTAGTTGAATGATCTGATATAGTCCTATGTGGGTGGGTTTTGACGGATGCAGATGACCTTTGATAGGCCCTTGTGGCTTTTGTCATCCGTGAAATTATGTTATGTTTTAACATCTAAGGCCTACTTATGCTTTAGCTGTTGCTGCTCTGCCCAGGGTATGCCCAATATAAAACTTCATAAAACAGTAACTCAATCACCTATTTCCCCTTCTCCATATAAAAAAGTCAGAAATACAAGTCCCCCTAAGAAAATCAGTCCCAAACAATACCAGCACTTTGAGAACATAGCTTCCCAAAATGCTTCATCATAAGATAACATAACATAATTTCACGGATGACAAAAGCCACAAGGGCCTATCAAAGGTCAGCCGTATCCATCAAATCCCACCCACATAATGCATCCATAGGATTTTGTAAGATCATGCATCTACAATATACAATTTAACAATCCATAGGATAATCCAACCATGCATCTACAATATATAATATAAAGCCTCTGTCAAAAACAAAATCAAAGTCCCCCAAAATATACAATAAAAAGAAACTGCATCCACAGAAATGAGTCAAGAAACATATCCACATACCAAAAAGTAAGAGATTAACCCTCTATCCCCATATAATCATCCAATCTGCGCTTGAAAACATTCAAGTTTGGGCTGTCTACAGTCTCAGGTGGCAAACTATTCCAATAATCCACCACTCTGCTAGTGAAAAAATATTTTCTAACATCCAGTCTGCACCTCTGTTTTTTAATCATTAAGTGGTGGCCTCTAGTTCTATTACTACCTTCTAACTCAAATAACTTGCTGAAATCTAATTTATCCATCCCAGAAAAGATTTTAAAAAGCTCAATCATATCTCCCCTCACACACCTTCTTTCAAATGAAAACATATTTAATACCCTCAATCTATCTTCATATTCAGGGTGCTTCAGGGATGGTATTATTTTTGTTGCCCTCCTTTGTACTGACTCTAATAAGTTTATATCATGTCTAAAATGTGGTGACCATGCCTGTATACAGTACTCTAAATGTGGCCTGACATAAGAGTTGTATAGTTTAAGGATGACCTCCTTACTCTTGTAGCTAACATTTCTTTTAATGTAACCTAGCACCCTATTTGCTCTATTTTTTGCCTCAATACACTGCTTTGAAAATTTCAGTGACCTATCTACTACTACTCCTAAGTCCTTCTCATCTTCAACTGAATTAAGCCAATACCCATCCATCTCATAGCTAAATTCCCTATTATCTCTACCCATGTTAATAACTTTGCATTTATTAAGGTTAAAAGTCATCTGCCACTTCTGAGCCCAAGCTAACAAATCATTTAAGTCACCCTGCACTTTAAAGCTACCCTGCCAATTTAGTGTCATCAGCAAAAATTGACCCTTTGCTATTTACACCTTGCCCAAGATCATTTACATAGATTATAAATAATAAAGGGCCTAAAATTGATCCCTGAGGTACGCCACTAATAACATTCCTCCACTCTGACCTCACTCCATTCAGTACAACTCTCTGTTTCCTATTTTTCAGCCATTCAGTTATCCAATTTAAAACGTTCCCACATATCCCATGCAGCTTTAATTTGTGAACTAGTCTTCTATGTGGAACCTTATCAAAAGCTTTGCTGAAATCTAAGTACATCACATCAACTTTCTCACCCCTATCTAATTCTTTAGTTACATAATCCATAAAATCCAGCAAATTAGTTAAACACGATCTACCTTTTCTAAAACCATGCTGAGCATCATTAATTAACCTGCTACTCTCTAGATGATCAGAAATTCCCTTCTTAACCATCTTCTCAAGAATTTTTCCGACTATAGAAGTTAAGCTCACCGGTCTAAAGTTATTGGCACTACATTTGCCAATATCCAATCATTTGGTATCTTCTAAAGACTCTAGTGATCTAATAAATATCTTCTCAAGAGCTACTGCAATACTTTCTACACCTTCTTTGAGTATCCTAGAATGAATTGTCAGGGCCAGATGCCTTACTAGTATTTAAAAACTTACCAGTAAACTTACTAGCCCCGCCAGAGTTGGTTAAGCAGCATCCAACGGTCTTCTTGTTAATGGAGCAGGCAGCCTTCTCAGACTTATTCGTAGCTCCGGACATTCATCAAATAATTTGCCAATTTTTGATTTGAATGAATTTATTGACCTTGCATAGACCGTTTGGTCATCTAAATTGTTCCATTCATCAATAACTCTTTGACTAAAGGAGAACTTTCTGATATTCAATCTTGATCTATCCTTAAAGATTTTCAGGCCATGACCTCTAGTTCTTCCTTCATCAATTATTGTAAAAAAATCTTCCTTTCTTAATCCCTCATAACCATGCATTATCTTAAAAATCTTTATTAAATCACTTCTATGTCGTCTCATTTCCAATGTCATAAGATTACAACTTCTTAATCTATTTTCATATGATTCATTTCTTAAATCAGTTATCATTTTAGTAGTTATTCTTTGCACTTTTTCTATATTATCTATGTCTTGTTGATTAGTAGGCCTCCACGCCTGTGAACAATATTCCAAAATAGGTCTGACTAAGCTTTTGTAAAGATTTATAATATTAAATTTTGACTTGTTGTCAATTGTTCTTTTTATTGTCCCTAGAACATAATTTGCTTTATAAACAATTTTGGCTATGTGCTCACTTGGTTTTAAAGTATTATGTACTATTACACCTAAATCCTTTTCTGTAACAGCATTTTCAATATTTTCTTGTGCTAGGCTATATACAGCATTTACATTATTAAATCCTACATTTATAGTTTTACACTTTCTAACATTGAAAATCATCTGCCAATCCTCTGACCATTTATGAAGTTTTTTTAAGTCTTCCTGAAGCACTCTAATTTCCTTATCATTTGAGCTAGTCCCGAAGATCTTTATATCATCAGCAAATTTTAGAATATTTGATTTAATATTTTCATCAATATCATTAACAAATACTAGGAATAATATCGGCCCCAATACTGAACCTTGCGGCACACCACTACTTATATTACTCCAAGTCGATTTTTGCCCTTGTATTACAACTCTTTGCCTTCTGGAAGTTAGCCATTCACCTATCCATCTCACTATTCCTTCTCCAAAACCATGATTCCTCAATTTGAGTAATAATCTCTGATGAGGCACCTTATCAAATGCTTTTGCAAAATCCAGGTATATGATATCTACTGGGTACCCTTCATCAACATATTTAGTTACCTTTTCAAAAAATGTAAGTAGATTTGTCAGACAAGACTTTTTAGGTAAAAAACCATGTTGACTATCTTTAATTATATTCCTTTCTAATAGGTGTTTTAACATATGTTTTCTAAGTAATTTTTCAAAAACTTTGCTGACTTGGGATGTTAAATATATTTTCATTAACCCATGATTCAACTATATATATTATATCTATATCTTCATGAATGATATAACTAAATAATTCAGCCCTCTTATTTCTAAGACTACGAGCATTTGTGTAAAGAAAACTCAGCCCACCTATCCCTGAAGCACCTGAGGGCCTATCTCCTCTGCATCTCCTTTCTCTCCTTCCCTGACCCTGTACTCTTGTATTTCCCTGACCACTATCACTACTCAAGTAATTTAACCCTAAAGCACTTCCATTAGCCTGCCTACCTTCTACAAATCTGTGTTTGCTTCCTTTCCCTGCCTCACTTTGAGCCATTAAATTTCCCTGACCACTATCAAAACCTAGTTTCCCGCCTCTAAAGACCTAATAACACTATCTAATTCCCGCCATAAAACCTCAACCCCATCTCGACTCAGATGGAGTCCATCCAACGCATACAAACCCTTATTCCCATAAAACCCACTCCAAACATCTACAAACACCAATCCTGACTCCTCGCACAAACCCTTCACATATTCATTCAACCCCATTGCACAAGACAACCATTCCATCCCCACATCCATTCTCGGAAGCACACTTGAAACAACACCTTTTACTCTACTTTCACACATCCTTTCAATCAGCCTTTTATACCGCTGTCATAACTCACAAGTACCCACCTTCTTTACATCGTTTACTCTGACATGTGTAATCACAACTGCTTCCCTCTCACACCCAGACACCAACCTATCATACCTCTCACACACATCATTTACACCAGCACCCGGCAGACAAACTCTCACTCCCTTCCATTTACTTTCACTCAACTTCCTATCTAAATACCTAATCTGAGAGTCACCCATCACAATCACCTCAGTCATTCTCCTATTCTCTCTAGGATTGGTATTACCCTCCCTCCTGCTCTCACTCACTCGACCTCCTATTCTACTTTCAGGCACGGCCAAACCAGACAAATCTCTTTCAAATTCTTCCTCTCTCAGGGCATCAAATCTGTTAGTTAGCCTAACAGGTTCCATGTCCCTCTCATTCACACACCTAACCTGTCCTAACTTATCTATTCTGTTCACTTTCACCCACCACTCATCATCACTTACTGCTTTCTTTCCAGTCCCTGTTCTAGGCCTAACTTCCTCCCTCCTGGTCCAAATCTGACTCTTCAAATGTACACTTGCATCTCTTCTCACTTCAGACACTAAATCGTTCAGTCTCAAGCATTCCGCAAGTAATCAACTCACCTCCTCAGTCAAAGCACATTCACTCTCCTCTCTACACAACAGACATCGCACACTACATACACACTACTTTCAAAAGGCATACTCTCTACATCTAAACAATCAGCCATACTTAAAGAAGAACAATAATAGAAACAAAAACTTACGAACAACAAGAATTTGACCCGAATTTGTGCACGCAAGTTTAAAACTTGCTAATCAAGATGGCCACCGAAGTAAACAAAAGTCACTTTCTCACAAAAACAAAATAACCACAATTTAACTTTGTTATATTAACCAAATATACGATCTAATAACTTAATATTTATGTTTACTATGTCACACACCAAAGTATAGCAAATAATCAAAATATTCAGAGAGCTCTACGAAGCACGTGCTACCTGTTCGAAGGTCAGGTCAGTCGATCACTCTCCCCAATAATCCAGAATGTTCCATTGTATCACTTCTAAGGACCTCACACAAAACAACCACTTGTAACCAGCTCATGAGTGTCATAAAAATTTATTTATTTTGTTATTACAATCTGGGTCATCCATTCAACAGGTCATAACATAACATAACTTGGCAGATAACAGAAATAGGTTCCAAGGCGATAGAGGTGAGGTCATTCAAGTTTCAAGAGGTGCTTCAGGGATAGGGGGGTTAAATTGTTTCTATACAAATGCTCGTAGTCTTAGAAACAAGAAGGATGAGCTATTTAGTTATATTAGCAATGAGGATATAGATATATTATGCGTTACTGAATCATGGGTTAATGAAATAGAATTTAGTGACACTATAAGTGAATTTGATTTACAGGGCTATAATATGTAACATAACATAACATAACATAACATAACATAATTTCACGGACAACAAAAGCCACTAGGGCCTATCAAAGGTAATCCGTATCTGTCAAAACCCATGAAGGCACATCAAGTCCAACTGCTATAAAACAGCATACGATGATATTCTACTAATGCTTTCTATGTTATATCCAAACCATTATTAAACATCACTAGTAATGTAGTGTTTATGGATATTTATTTTAAGGACGATCAAAGTGGCACTATAACTCTCTAAGAACATTATTCCGAGACGCTGCAACTCAAGGTAGAAGGAAATATTGATGCAGATCGAACATAAAATTCTTTTAATTTTCAAAATATGAAAACCCTCTTGTTTCTCTCTGATGAATCAAAAAGTTCGCAATTTCGAATTTATCAATACCACTCCCTCTCAATGGTCTTTCTAAAGAAAATAAGTTCAGTGGCCTCAGCCCCATCTATTTCATCTAGAGGTCTCACGGAAGGGGAAATTTTGGTCGCTCTTTTTTCACTGTCTCTGAGGTTGGTAATATGCCAGAAATATGGTAGCCTAGTCTCACCTTTAGGTAAATAAGGGGTAGTTAAACGAAATCTAAAAAATGCTTAAAAAGTATTAGGACGTATCAAGTACTGTTTCATAAACACGGTAAATTTTAAACCTGATAACAAAAGTACAATTTGTGATTCAGATCTATGAACTATGTCAGGGGACAGGTAGGATTAGTGGAGGAATAATTATCTATATAAAAAACAACATTGTTTCAAGTTTAAATACTTCAATAAAGGACAGGTAGGATTAGTGGAGGAATAATTATCTATATAAAAAACAACATTGTTTCAAGTTTAAATACTTCAATAAAGCAGGATGGAGTTGAGTCACTTTGGATAGATATTAGGTTCAGTAAAAATAGAATGGTGCATTTGGGAGCTTTTTACAGGCCACCTGGGCAGACTGATGATATGGATGAACTAATGATAAAAGAAAAAGTAAGGGATGTGAAACAGATGCAGTTATTATTGGGGACTTCAACTTAAACTCTGTGGACTGGGAAAATATGATAGGTAGGGATAGAACAAGTGGCAGGTTCATAGAATGCTTTGAGGATAATTTTTTGAATCAATTTGTTAATAAGCCAACGAGGGGGGACAATATATTAGATTTAGTACTTTCTAACAGTGATCATTTAGTTCAAGAATTGACTGTTGGGGAAGCATTGGGAAATAGTGACCATCAGATAGTTTGTTTTAACTTGGGAATTGAGAAGGGTAAAATAACTGAGAATGCTGAAAAAGTTCCAAATTTTCATAAGGGAGATTATGTAAAACTTCGAAGGTTGCCAAATTTGGTAGACTGGGATGTAGAATTCAGAGGTAAAAATGCTTATGGGATGTGGGATACTTTCAAGCATATAATAAATGTAGTCCAAGAACAATGTATCCCAATGAAGGACATTAGGAACAAAAGTAGGAAACCATTATGGTGGAATCAGGAGATAGCTAGAAATATTTCAGAGAAGAAAAGGGCATACAAAAAATTACAGGTACAAAATAATATTCAAAATTTAAGTGATTATAGAATGGCTAGGAATGAGTTAAATAAGATTATAAAGAAGAACAAAAGGGTGTCAGAAATTAAATTAGCTCAGGATAGCAACAAAGATCCTAGAAAGTTTTTTAGTTACTATAAAATTAATAACAAGTCTGGCAGAGTTAAAATAGGACCTATCAAATATGAAGGGGTTGTGAGAGAAACTGATGAGGAAATAGTTGAGGTACTAAATGGTCATTTTGCATCAGTATTTACAAAGGAGAAACTAAATAGTCCTATGTATAGTACTCATGGGTCAGGAAAAGAGGTGTTTACTAACATTAGTGTGGATTGGAGGATGATAAAAGGACTAATAGGTGATTTAGATACTACCAAGGCCTCCGGCCCTGATAATATTCATTCTAGGATACTTAAAGAAGGGGTAGAAAGTATCTCAATAGCTCTGGACAAGTTATATACTAGGTCATTGGAATATGGAGAAATACCCGATGATTGGAAAAGAGCGAATGTAGTCCCCATTTTCAAGAAGGGTAGTAAAGAGGATCCAAATAACTTTAGACCAGTTAGCCTAACTCCTGTAGTCTGTAAAATTCTTGAGAAAATAGTTAAAAAAGGGATTTGCCAACATCTAGAGAGGGAGGGGTTAATCAGCAAAGCTCAGCATGGGTTTAGATCAGGTAGATCATGTTTGACTAACTTACTAGACTTTCTGGAGTTTGTAACAGATCAAGTAGATAAGGGAGAGAATGTAGATATAATTTACTTAGATTTTAGTAAAGCATTTGATAAGGTACCACACAGGAGACTAGTTTATAAATTAAAAATGATTGGGATATGTGGGGGTGTTTCAAATTGGATAGCTGAGTGGCTGAAAGACAGGAAGCAAAGGGTAGTGCTAAATGGTGTAAAGTCAGAGTGGAGGGATGTTATCAGTGGGGTTCCTCAGGGATCAGTTCTCGGTCCA
Organism: Ceratothoa steindachneri; assembly: GCA_963969495.1. Taxonomy (NCBI): domain Eukaryota; kingdom Metazoa; phylum Arthropoda; class Malacostraca; order Isopoda; family Cymothoidae; genus Ceratothoa; species Ceratothoa steindachneri. The sequence goes on along the minus strand of OZ018330.1, from coordinate 82,624,297 downwards.
TTATTATTTGTCATCTATATAAACGATCTTGGGGAGGCAGTTAATAATAAAGTGTCAATTTTTGCGGATGATACCAAATTAGCAGCTGTAGTTAAAGATGATGATAATTTTAAAGTGCAGGGGGACTTAAATAAATTGTTATCCTGGGCACATAAGTGGCAAATGACTTTTAACCTTGATAAGTGCAAAGTTATTAACATGGGAAAAGATAATAGAGAATTTAACTATGAAATGGATGGGCATTGGCTGAGCTCAGTAGAAGATGAGAAAGATCTAGGAGTAGTAATAGATAAGTCATCAAGGTTTTCTAAGCAGTGTATTGAAGCAAGAAATAGGGCAAATAGAATGCTGGGTTTTATTAAGAGAAATGTCAGTTACAAAAGTAAGGAGGTTATTCTTAAACTCTATAACTCTTATGTTAGGCCACATCTAGAGTACTGTATACAGGCATGGTCCCCACATTTTAGACACAATATTAACCTTCTTGAGTCAGTGCAACGGAGGGCAACAAAGATTATTCCTTCCCTGAGGCACCTTGAATATGAAGATAGACTGAGGGTATTAAATATGTTCTCGTTCGAAAGGAGGTGTGTGAGAGGGGATATGATTGAGCTCTTTAAAATTTTTTCCGGGATAGATAAATTGGATGTTAGCAAGTTTTTTGAGTTAGATGATGGAAATCGGACTAGAGGTCACCACTTGAAAATTAAAAAGCAAGGGTGTAGGTTGGATTTAAGAAAATATTTTTTCACCAATAGAGTGGTAGACTTCTGGAACAAATTGCCGCAGAGGGTAGTAGGTAGTCCAAATCTAAATGTATTTAAGAGTAGGTTGGATGAGTTTATGGGAAGGGAAGGTTGTGATGGTTCCTAAGTTTTGTATATATTAATATTGTTTGTATATATCTATAGCTGCATGATTTAGTTCTTGACAAGCCTTGATTGGTGATACCCTTGTTTCTGGATGCAATCCTCTGGATGTAGTTTTCCTGGGTGTGTGGGTGCCTTAAAAAAGAGGTCGTTTGACTCGGATGACCTATGATGAGCCCTTGTGGATTTTGTCATCTGTTATATTATATTGTGGGGGACTTTGATTTTGTCTTCCCCTGGTGATGGTGCTTTTTGTGGGTGGGTTTTTGACGGAGGCGGATGACCTTTGATAGGCCCTTGTGGCTTTTGTGATCCGTGTAATTATGTTATGTTATAACATAATTTCACGGATGACAAAAGCCACAAGGGCCTATCAAAGGTCAGCCGTATCCATCAAATCCCACCCATATAATGCATCCATAGGATTTTGTCAGATCATGCATCTACAATATACAATTTAACAATCCATAGTAATGTCCAACCATGCATCTACAATATATAATATAAAGCCTCCATAGGAGTCTGTCAAAAACAAAATCAAAGTCCCCCAAAATATACAATAAAAAGAAACTGCATCCACAGGAATGAGTCAAGAAACATATCCACATCCCGAAAAGTAAGAAATTAACCCTCCATCCCCATATAATCATCCAATCTCTGGTAAGAAATCTTTTTTGTGTTGAATGGAACAGGAGCTGCCAAGTGTAGGCCATGAATGGTCTTTTGCAGTGACATCTACCAATAATCATCTCTACTGGCCTCACAAAGCACCCTCCCCAAACAATCCATCCAAGGTGGTAATTAAATAGATAGATGGATCAAATTTCAATCTATACTTGAGTAGCCTCCCACAAATCTAGCCTCATTAAAAGAGAAAAACAGCTGAGTGACAGAACCCCTTCACACAGCCAGGAAAAAGGCATTCCTCTGCAGTACCCCTCCCATTGCACATGGTGAATAGAAGAGTATGATAACCCATCAATGTATAAGACTCTTCCCAACCCTTGTACATCTCAGGGACACCTATTGATCAGTTACTCTCTCATAAATTCCTTGGAGTATGGCTCAACCCTAAACTGGAAAGTTCATATTAACTACAAACAAGAAAACTGTTTAGGTAATACTTCAGTTTAAGGGGGGCCATTTCTAATGATACTAATATTAGCAGAGACATCAACACTCAAGAAACATAACCAGGTAAATCTGAAGATCCATACCCTGCAAACCGTACTATGGGTTGCTATATGGGTGGGCCACAGCCCCCCCATCCCCCCCTGCTCGCTACGCACGCCCTCAGGAACAAGTAATTAAACAAGTTAATCACACAGTTGGGTGAAAACATGTTGGGAGGTGGAATAAATATTATGGGAATGCGAGCGGGAAAGCTCACGTGGTATGGATCTTCAGAATTACCCATAACCCACTACAGGAAGACCTCAACAAGATATAAGCCTGGGCACGAGAAAACATGACATTCAATAAGAAAAATTTTGAAATAGTCAGATGCGGTGCTGAAGAACTAGGTAAACATATAGACGAGCGGCCCGGCCAATAAGACGTACTATTTTCGTCAGAGGTCCATGTTTCACGTTTTTGGAGTACATTTAAGGGGACGGCTCGTGGGGGGTTAAACACGAATAGAATAATGTTATAACATTTACAGAACTAGGACAAGGACTCGATTCTAGCTTAGTTTGGGGGGTACTTTTCAGGGGGGTTTTCTGCTATCGCACTGGCCAATCACAGATCTGCATTTAGTTTCGTCAATGACCAATCAGAAAGCTTAATTGGTTTCCAGGCTATTTGTGCTTTTTATATTGATCAAAACTAGGTTTTTCTTTTATTTTAGATGTTTTTTTTCCCTTATTTCTTTTCTATATATCCTACCTACCCTATGCCTTACATTATTTAGTCATTTTAATTACTTGTTACTTAACTTTATAATTGTTTAATGCTTGATTAAACCATATTTCAGTGTTGTTAACGAAGCCTCACTTCTTAATTCTGAAGAAAAAACTACTTTTTCATTTTTTCGCTTCCGTATTGATTTCTCTCCTTTAATTTTTTCAATGCACTTGCGCCACTTGTCCCTGAGGCTTCAAATTCCCAACAACCAGAAATCTCCCGACTGCTGTTCAATCCACTCCTGGATGGCAAGCTGGACATCTTCGTCGTCCCCAAACCGGCATCCAAGCAGTGCAGCCTTGAGCTGGCCGAATAAAAAGTAGTCGCTAGGGGCCAGATCTGGACTGTAGGGGAGATAGTTAAGCTCCTCGAATCCGCACTCGCGCAGGGCAGCTTGTGCAACTCTGGCCTTGTGAACTTTGACGACGTTGAAGTCGATCATGGAGCGTGAGGTTTCTAGGGACCCAATAGGCTGAGACCTTGGTCATGGTTAAATTGTCGTGGATGATGTTGATAACACTTCCATGTGATATTCCAAGTTCTCACTTGATTTTTTCGACCTTCACCCGTTGATTTTTGAGGATCATCCTCTCCATACGGGCCACATTGTCCTCGTTGGTCACGTATGACAGGGGTCATCTTCAAGGGACTCACGACCATGGCGGAACTCACTATTCCAGCCAGCAATGGTTGCATAGGAAGGGGTGGTGTTGGCGTACACTGTAACCATGCGTTCATAGATCTCTTTTGCATTCTTGCCTTCCTTGGTCAAAAATTTTATCACTGCGCAGTGCTCAACCGTCTCCATTGTAAAAAAAATTGTGCCTGACACTCTGCGATCAGCTACTGCTTCTTACATAGACGAGGCAGGAGCGTGCGGCTGCAGGTCCTGACTTGTCATAACTTGTCCTAACACCCCCACAAACAGCCATCCCCCTTCTTCTGTTTTGCCCTACCGATTCGCAAAACTTATTGACCGCCACTCGCATGTGTAGTTCAAGAAACACAAATTCTCAATTTCGGTAAAATAAAAAACGTCAACACTTTTCCGACCGCATGGGTCATATTTAAACGCCCACCCACGCGTTTTTCGGGTCATTCGTCAAAATGTCATTTTCCTGCATAGTGTTTTCATTAAATTTTCACCGTTTAGGTGCTGTTTTAACCGACAACGATAAATGTGTTGCATTTCTCGAAGCCCATCGGCTATTTAAATCTACACGCGAGTGTCCTAATTGTAAGGCAGAGCTCAGAATGAACAAAAATTGGGTGTTTCAGTGTGATAAATCGTGTATTGATGCTGATGGCAAAGGCCAACCCTATAAATACAAATCGACAGCTCGGAAAGGCACTTTTTTCGCTGGGTCGTGCCTCTCAATCAAGAACATTGGCGTGGTCGTCTTTCGGTTCATTGTGAATAGGGTACCTATGACAGTTGTAAATTCACATAGGGAAGTTTGTCGAAAACCCCTCGTCGATTGGTTTAGTTTGGGCCAGGAAGTTCTTTTACATTATTTTGACAATTTTTCTACACCGCTTGGAGGTCCCAGGAAAAAGAGTCGAAATCGATGAGGCAAAATTTGGCAAGTACAAATATAACTGCGGCTGTGTAGTGGAAGGGCAGTGGGTTTCTGGAGCGTTCGAACGTGAAATGAAGAAAATTTTCATTGTTTCTGTTGAAAATCGAAATCGCGAAACCCTCCTCGCGGCGATAAAAAAAGTCGATTTTGCCGGGAACGACAGTCGTATCTGACGGATGGGTGGCCTATTCAAATTTATCATCTGAAGGATACGAACATCTAACCGTCAACCACTCACAGAATTTTGCGGATCCAGAAACTGGTGCCAGCATGCAAAATATATAGAGTTTGACCTGATACGAGAGCCAATGTTCCCCATTATGGGCGAAGAGAAGAACATATGGGCGAATACCTCGCCAATTCTCTTTTTATGAAAAAAAAATCTAACGTTAAAGAGAGATTCCATGAGTTCTGGCTCACCGCCGGTAAACTCTACCCACCCGTCTGACGTAAGTATTACCGATTATTTTGAGTGTTGGCTCGTTGTTGGGACGGCTCGTCGCGGAGATGTGCCTACGATGCCTCTGAGTTTCAATCATTTGGGGGGGGGGGCACAGCCCCCCCCCCAGTATAGAAGCGAAAATCGCCATAAACTTCATCGATTTCAACTAAAAAAAAGTAACAACGAAAAGTATCCCCAAATAAGCTAGGCTTTGAATCAAGCCATACTCTACACAATTACCAACATCTAAACTACTGGAGCCACCTGAAATACCTCGGCTTGTATTCTCAACAAAGTAGGCGAGAGAGATACATAGTCATATAGACATGAAAGATCCTAGAGAAGCTGGTGCCAAATCCCATAAACGACGAAATACTTCCTAAACACTTAGCTTGGGCCAAACATGCATGAGAAAAACAATACCTACCTAGCGCTGCCTACTTTAGGCTATTTGCGCCCAAAATTAACATTTTAGTTACATACTTTCAAAATAACGGGCTTCGCTTTATGATCTCTGACTCATAAGGCTTAAATTGTAGCCCAGAAATAGCGCCCCCTATCGTGTGCCCCTAAACTGAAGTATTGGTAAACCTGAAGATCGGTTGCATATCCACCAAAGTGCATGTTTTTCAGGGGAAATTTATTGGAACCAAGTTGCTTTTATGTTTCGTTCAAAGGCGCATGGATATGCGGTCAAATCGCATCGACGTTTATGTGACATACATGGTCAACATCTACGACAGATTCGTTCATAATTGCAACCAGTTTATTTAGCAGTTAAATGTTCTACTCTCTAAGAGAAACTATCCTTTTTTGTTTTCTCGTGGTGCGTGTGAATCGTTTTCGCAGGAAGAGGCTATTGCCTCCGTTGTTTGATAGGCCCATCTTTGTCCTGTTATCACAATCAGCTTAATCTGACTCGTCATCAATTGACATAGGAGCCACACTTCTACAGAAGGTTGGTGTCTCGTAACGACCTCTTGCTTTCTTCTGGATCTATGATTTCTAAAACAGGTACATCACATTATCTCGAGAGCAATTTGGTATATACCGAGCTGTCTGCTACTTCTCCCCATATTTGGAAGGGTGTAAACTTTTCATTTTTGAGTACAAGCCTTTAGCAGTGGTGTTTTTTTCTACTCGTAGCACTCGTTTGATCTCTGCAGTTGATGTACATCACATGTACTTTATCCTGTCGCCTAGAAGTAACATTTATTATGTTTCTCGTCTTTTTAAGGTTGTAACGGATGTGTTATCTCCCATTTCTGCAATTTCGGACACGCAATACACTTGTCCTTCAGTCGTCAACTATGCGACTATAGCACTTGCTTATGTTGACAAACATAATGTTAAGCATGATGCTCTAGTAGATAAAAAAAGAAGTTCAATTCCACCTATTCACATTAAATTAGGGTTAATGAAAATTTTTGTAGAGGGTATGGATCAAAGAAGTGAAGGCTTTCAATATTTGAAAAACAAATTCAAAGGATCATTAACTGATGCAAAAATAGAAGCTGGAGTTTTCACTGGACCACAAATTTGCAGAGTTGTTTCTGATGATTCCTTCACTTTGTGTCTCAATGAAAAGGTTCTTCTCTGGCTGGCCATTCTCGCTTTTTATAGTGATTTTTATCATCACTGCTATCTCATAGACATTAAAAACACATGTACTTTGTGTATCCCAAGTGGAACCCAAGAAGAAGTGATGGGCAATTTGGATAAACAATTTTAGATTTGTTTTCCTTTGAAAATCCAGCTACATTTGTTAGGCAGAAATAACAATCATCAAAGTGATTTGAGGGCTCATGGGAACAGCAAATGGCATTGCCTTCTTCTTCCCATTTAACCAAGCTGTCAACATTGTATTACACTGCCTGCAGCAAATATGAGGGGTCCAATCTTTATCCTGCTTTGCATCCAAAATGGTATCTGTAGGCTTGCTTCATCGTTACTGCTGTTTCTATTTTTCTCCGTTGTGCCACTGGTGTGAATTGCCGACAAACATAACAAAATATGTTGGGGCTGTTTACACATCCACGTCTAGAACTTGAAGCCATGACAAGATTTCAAATACTAACTTAAGCAAGCGAACAATACACAATGTGAGATCCTTATCATAATTTTCTTATCAGAGCAAAATTTTGATAAACGTGTTATCTTCTTTACCAGTTATCAGTAGCAGAAAAGTTATCATAAATAAGTATGTAGTAATCTGAAAAAAATCCAGTAATTAGAATTTAATGATATTTGAGCTTCAATATAGTCTACTTTATATATATTAAAAATGTTAATATATGTTAAATATATATCTTAGTTATATATATATATATATATATATTTTTTTTTTAATTATATATATTAAATATATTAAAAATTGCATATTGGTACAATATTGAGCAAAAATGTGAAATGGCTTGAAAAGGAAAATTCAAATTACACAAAAACTAAACGCGATATGCAAATTCTAAAGACAAATTACGTAATCAGCGCATAAAAATCATCTAGAATCACCTATTTTCTGGTCTGTAACAAAAGTCGTGTTACACAAGTGTAATAGGAACATCAGAGTTGGCAATGAAAGTAGTGGAGTATTTTGTCATATCAGAGATTTTAATCATTGCATCGATTTTCAAGTAAGTAAATTGGTCTTTAAATAAAAAATATGTCAAAAGAATTGTTGAATCAAGTTTGATCACATCCATTCCTAATTTCAATTTATCCGAAGGTCAATTTTCTTTTAAGGTTTTGATATGTAAGCAGATAAACAAAATTGTAAAACTGCCCAGCCTTAAACAGGTAGTAAATTATGTCCCCCCCTCGGATTAGCACAAGCGAGGGAGTGGGTCATGTAACATGATCTTTCTCCATCTGTTCAGAGGTGCATATGAGTTTCTCCGTAATTTTCTTCTCAGTTACCAGCTGACAAAGGTCTATGATACACCAAAACTGTTCTGGATTAAATATGTCATTATCAAGTGTGGTTTAATTCCTCATCAAAACGTGGCACACAAGCAAATTCTCACCGCCACGCGAAGTTCTCTGCTCCCCTTTAAAGTTATTAACGAACACGGAAAGACACTCGGTAATGGGAAGTATATGAAAGAAGCATGGCTAGAATGTAATCTTTTCTTTTTTGATAATCTTTCAAAAAGGGAAACGATTATTCAACCCATTAAAGATTTGTCTGTGACTAGAAAAATGGATAAAGATACGATATTTAAGTTGGAAAGGAATACAGCTAAACAATAAAGAAAGTATTAGGCTTCTTTTCTATTTGTGTTAATTAAAGCACAGGCATTACATCATCAGCCATGCTAGCATTTCATTTTCGATTTTGTAGTGTTAACGAGTTATGCGAAGAGATGAGCAACCTTATATCACTACCTAAGCTATGAACAAATTATCTTTTCAACAGATTGACATTTTAAATGTAGTATTTTCCACAACAGATTCTTCAAACAGCAGGATTGGTAACGGAGCAGGATTTGTAAATCTATTTGCGAAACATATTGGTCACACACTGGTAGGTTTTTATTGCATCTTACATAAGGAGGTTTTATATACAAAAGCCGGTCTAAAGGACTTGAAGAAGTGATACCAACAGCCACCAAGGTTGTTAATTACATTTCTGCACGTGCTTTAAATAAAAGACAATTCAGGATTTATTGACTGAGGTGGTTCGGGGTAAAAATGATTTACAATTTTGACTAACCAACAAGTGTCTTATAAATAAATATCTGACATTGTATTGGTTTGTAAACTGATGGGGGTTCTTTTTGCAGAATTTTGCGAACATTGAAATTATTTAAACGTTAAATTACAGGGCTCTGGTAAGAGGGATGTAGGCAATGTGAGATTTAGGTGTTTTCCAAACCTAAAGAGATATATAAATGTTCTACCAAAGGCGGCCAAATGAGACTGCCAATGTTTTCAAAAAGCTATTTTTAAACATCTTTGGATCAACAGTTCACAGTTCTCTACAAGATTTGCTAAATTCAGAGAATTAACAGATTGAAAAACTTTCTTTCTAAAACATTAATAAAAATGTACTTTAAACATTAACTAACTTACCCGCAGTAATCTATGCTGCTACCCCCCCCCCCCCAAAAAAAAATGCAATTAGGTCTTCGCGAGGGCATGCTCAAGTTTGTACCGTTGAGTACTTGTCCTTGTGTTGTCGCAATCTTTACCTTTCAGCTCTGTTAATTGCCTGTTGTCTTCTTCAATATGTTAACCTGTTGTTATTTTTTCACACCTCGATTAGCTTGATTAAATGTAAGGGAGGGCACTAGAGTCCTTCAAAAAATAAGACTTAGTTAGACGTTTAACTTACCTTTCACCGATGTTGCTAGAATACGCCACATCCCCATGACCATGAGTGGAGTCAGAAACACCATCTAATGAGAAGAAAAGAAAGGTTTCGTTGAGGCATACGTGATTAAGATTTCTGGCTATGAACTGGATTCGTCCATGAGTTTTTCTCTATACAATTTTTTATGAATCAACTCCGAATGCTTATATTACACATCACTACGCATCTGGCATTCAATGATTATATCAGTAACAATTGTCACTGCTTGATATAACGTACGAAGTCTAATCATAAAGTGCCTGAACTGCAATTCGCCAGAAACTGATGACCCTGGATCTTGCCTATTTGCCTCACTCACTGGATTCCAACACTATTACAGCTAATCTCAACGAGTCCCTTCGTTCTGTTTCCAAGATTTCTCATCCTTCCTTAAAGTCCACGCATCACGTTTCTCACCTTCCTCTAAACAAGGGGGTGTCCCTTGTTTCTCTTATGCTATATGGAGGGTAAAGCAGCTCAAGCGTGCATGCGAGATACATCTTAATGATATCAATGGCTGTGATACTGTGACAGCTACAGCTTACCTCGCCTACCACCTTTGTTTATCAATATATACCACCGTTCTAAAATCTGCCATGAATCCCACCCACACCCGCGCCAATCGTTCCCAATAGTAAAAACAACCACAGGTACTAATAGGTCAAATGAGGTGCTGTGAATAAATATTGAGATTTAAAAAGTGAAAATCAGAACGTAACCGATTGTATAAAATATAAAGAAATAGCAACAATGTTAAGAATTGAAATCTACATTTTTATCATCAGCGTCTAGCATCGTTATCAAAACATGAGCCTAAGCGATTTTAGAGATATAAATTAATCGTAAGCCAATTAGAGAGTGCCTCGAGTCCCCTCAGAATACCGAAGGTATCTTTAGTAACGAACCGGAAGATATGGATAAAATATTAAATGTTACCTCTCATGATTTTTACCCATATATATATATATATATATATATATATATATATATATATATATATATATATATATATATAAGTGGCAAACGAATTGATGGACGCAAACTTATAGGCGCTATAAGAACATAAGAAAAGTCACATTGCACACTTTTCCTGCACACTTTTCCTATATTATTTAAATTCCAAACACGCAAATATTAAATTTTCCTGTGAGCTCGAAAAAAGAAATAGCATATCGTTTCTTGACGTGAAGATTACCCGAATGGACAATCAATTCACGTCAAATGTTTACCGAAAATCCACTTTTTCAAACCTTGGTTTAAGTTTTTTTAGCTTCTGTGATTTTATATTCAAAATTAATGCCATTCTTACTCTCTTCCATAGAGCATATAACTTGTTTTTCAACTTTTCCATCTCTACATTTAGAATTCGAATTCTTAACAAAACTCTTTACCTCCAATGGCTATCCCAAATCACTTTCTGAGGCAAATTAGTCTGTTTCTCAATAAAAAATACTCGACTTTGCCTCCACTACAAACTGTCCATAAATTAAAGATCTTCCATTCCTTACCATACTTTAGTCACCAATCCGAAAAACTTAAAAAGAGTTGTTAAAACTCTTAAATGCATCCTATCCTCAATTATTACCATCTATTGTTCTCATTAATGACTTCAGACTGGAATCATTATTTTAGTTCAAAGATCAACTACCCACCAATATGCAATCTAAAATTATATACGTTTTTCGTTGTAGGTACAGTAGCACTGTATCATATGTGGGGGCAACAAGGCGTGCGCTTTACTCCCGTTTCATGCAGCATATGGGTAAATCTGAAGAAACTGGACTACACCTTTCAAAACCTGATCCATATCCAATTCAAAACCATCTGTCTCAATGTGGCTCTAGGGCTACACTCGAGAACTTCACGATACTTAATGCGGTAAGAAATATCTCGGACCTTTACCTGCTAGAGTCAATTTATATTACAAAACTTCAACCCAGTCTAGATGATAACTCATTATCTGTCCCATTAAATATAGTGACTCATTAAAAAACATGCTAATTTGTTAAATTTCACATTTTTTTTTTAGGGGGGTGCAAGAATAAAATCCACTATCAATTATTTTCCTTCCTATTTTTTAGAAATTCCCTCGTTGGTTTAGTTTGTTTTTTATTCCATATTTATAATGTAATCAATTAGTCTCACATTTAAAATTCATGTTTCACAATTTGATTACATGTGTTAACTTTTTATGTATACATTTAAGTCTGTATTTTGTATTCTTTCTTTAGCACTGATGATGGGATTAGTTATAATCATGAAACGTTTGAAATATATGCTACGAGGCATCTACGGCTCTGATCACCTGGTCATCCTGTTTATATATATATTTCATTTTATTTTATTTTTCGCCTTTATATACTGGAGTCACACGTCCTACATTTCATTATGCAGTTGATAATGGCGAAAGTCGAAATTGGTTCTGTTTGTAAATAAATCCGATTCAAATATTATGGTTTATTATTGTTTGCGCCGGATATATATATATATATATATATATATATATATATATATATATATATATATATATATATATATATATATATATATTACTTGTGTAGCAGCTGACATCTTTGTTCTGTGGTTATAAACCATAAAAGTTGGTAACGGCAAGGCTAACTTATATGTGCACTAGGAGGAGTGTACTGAGTGGACACCCTGTCACACCCCGTTGATAATACTTCCTCTAATCTGGAGTTGTTGGCCCTTACAGCAAGCAGGAACCTCCTGACACTGGGCTAGGCTCTCATGAGACGACGAAAGTGCGCATAGCTGCTAGAACCGCTTTGATAGTTAGAATAAAAGCAGGAAGTGAGTAGAAGTAGAGATAGTCGGGTCTATAAGGAATAGGGTGAGTGTTCACCTATTATTATCACACCGCGTCATTGGGGTTTCCAGAGAGAACGTGCAATCCATCCAGGTACCATCTCAATCGAACTAGGCAGGGTACTTATTCCATGTAGATCCTTATTTCAGATTTTTTAATAAGGTAGATGGTATAGGTGGGTGTTATCGCGATAACGATATCGTGTTATCGGTTATCCGATATTTTTTGCCCCGCGTTATACATTCATCGGTATCGCTGATACCTTTGGTTCCAAACTAGCGATAATCGATAAATTTCAGTTTTTGGTTCAGGTTTAGCACAGGGGCGAGCCGCGCGTGCCTTGGAGGCAGAAATAGGTAGGTAGGTCCGAGCTGGGAGGAGGATCCTCAAAACCTATGTGGAGATGAAGGAGAGCCTCACCAGGTAAGAAACTAAGAAACAGTATTCAAATATTCTTACTATTGTATTATAAAATAACGGTATATATAGTTATTAATCAATATTGTATTATAATTTTGGATTGATCGAATTATCTCTTATCACCTTATCGGGCGATAAATTTCTCGCTAGTTATCGATTATTGGTTATCGCCGATAAAGTCATCGTTATCGATTGATCGGTTATCATGATACATTTTTTTCGTTATCGCGCCCACCTAGGATAGATGGGACCTGAACTGGTTGCGTTCACTGTTTTTGGAGTCCTTGTCAATGGATAACATTACCTCCACAATGGCAGCACTCAGAGATGCTAAAGTTTTGCGAGCAGCCTTATTGATATCCTTCTTTGCAACATCCCACACGAAATAATCTAAGAGGTTGCAATCGGGGAAGCCGGGCGGTCTTAATTCTGGGAGCCAATGGTGCGGGATATTGTTGAACAACTACGCCTATGTCTTCCTTGCCTTGTGTGTAAGCAGGTTTCCCGCAGCTACTTGTTCCATCCAATGCTTGACTATAGCCTTCAGCACCTGAATCTAAACTTCCCCATTGACCTTGAAGCATTGTGGGAAGATATGAAGAGGCATAACGTGGTATTCGCTACTGACTACGCAGCGAACCATCGAAGAGGTGGAGAGCCACGCGTATGGCATGCCGTTTTTCGACTTCAGCCGGCGTTCTCAGAATTGTGTTACCCGCATGAAAGTTAACTCTTACTGAGCGTGTTAAAGTTAAAGTTAAAGTTTGCTATGTAGCTTCTCAAGCGGACGTCACCCAGGGCAAGCCCCAACTTGCCACCGTGATGCCCGGTTACGGTGGTAACCTCTCTTAGTAAATAGTGTCAGCTTAAAAAGAATCCAGATGGAGTTTCGAACTGCCGACCCAGCGATTGCCGGGCAAGCACACTAACAACTATACTAGCCAGGGGGGCTAGTCACCATGTAATCTAGGTCAAGTAATCTACATCATTGCGGGCATTAGCCCTTAGACACTTTCAAAATGTTATCGCTTTACTTGAAACGCAACGGCTAATTTTGTATAAATAGTTTTCTTTTCGTTCCTCTCGAGTTGACGTATATTGGCCTTCTCTTTTTTTGCACTTTGTGAATAATCTCTACAAAGTTCAGATAGAACTTAAGGTTTCGATCTTAAAGGGATACCACATTCATTTTTTCACCTTTTTACTACGTTAGATTATCATATATGAAATTAAAGCTCATTAAAAGCCCTTTTATTCCTGCCAAAATCATAATAACCAACGGCACCGTTTTTGAGATACAGTGGGTTCTTTCAGATCCTCCCCCCTCGAAACCTGATATCATATAAATATATATAAAATTACTAAATATTAAGCATTCGAACTCAATTCACGACCAAAGATGCAAATATGATTTAGTTATCATTTGAAATCAGTTTTCTTTAGTTCCCTTAAAATTTGTGTTAATGGTGGACTAAAACATATATTTCTCGGACATGGTCAACTATAGGTTTTGTTCTCAGATGAAAAGTGGGTGTTAGGTGAATAGTAGTGGTGTTCTGAATGCCCTGGAATTTAGTTCAATTTATATTGAATGATGCTAAAAATATAAACCAGTTCTTAGGCGCCGTTTTTTTAGCAAAATATTTAAAATCACATGGTATAGTTTTGCGTTTTATTCACATATCAACTCCGTCCTCTTGCACTTGGAAACATGTAGTGGGGATGGAATTGTATGTTTAACCTTGGTGCTTTTCTTGAATATATATAGCTTCAAGGAAGAGTAATTGGCGTTGATTTGGGGCAGAGTCTAAAATTTTTGTATTTTCCTTCATCAATTTTCTGTTAAGGTAAACTTCGTATGTTTCTAATGTGTGTGTTTTCGGAGCTCCGTTGTTTCGGTGGTAAGTCATCTTTTTTGAGAGTGTTGTTTTGGTTATCCAAATATGTGAGTAAGGTGAGCTTACAGTCTACTAATTTACATGCGTACTCATATATAAGGTGGGTCCTTTGTTTGGGTTCAGGTGCAGCTTTTGGGTTATTCTTTATATTAAGGTTCCAGGTCCGTCTAGTTAATCAATATATAGTTAAAATGACTTTTTGATTGGTGCTTGTTGGCTGTGTTCGGTAAATAATTTCCTTCATTATTCGTACATCAGTTCAGTATTCTGTATATATTGCTTCATGTAGAAACAGTTTATCGTGTCTTCTTTGTCTATATTTCGGCTTATCGAAGGTTCTGTAAGGTACCATCGGTTCATTTTATTCCTAATCGCTCTCTGTACTTTGTTGCTAAATCTGTTCTTAGAGAGTACCTGTGTGGCTCTTTCAACTCATCATGTGTTTGCTTCCATGTAATGCAGTAGGTGAAGGCACCGTTGATGTACGATGTAAGGGCATTCATTTACTGCATTAATGAAAAGGCTAAGAATAATGGCTTTGACATATACTTTGGTGGTTATCGCGTACTTAAGATTTGTAGTTACGGTGTCTTAAAAAGGCAATTGGTTATTTTGGTTATGTTCAATGGTGTAGTTTAGGGAAGAATTGTCTTTAAAAGTTTTCTCCAGCCTATGTATTTCCTTTTCGGATTGTATATTTATGTAAATATCATCAATGTATCTGCATTAGATGTATGGCTTGGGTACCCTTAAGAAACCCTTTTCTTCGACTGCTCCCATATAAAAGTTAGCAAAGAGAACTTCCAGAATAGAGCCCATAGCAACTCCGTCAACTTGAAGGTCTCCATTCATTCCATAAAAACGGTCTTCAGAAGTGCAGGCTTGTAGAAATGTTTCCATGGCTGCTCTTGGTATGCCGATGGGAGGACGTCATTTTAGTCGTAGACAGGTTCTAATATTATGTCTATCGTTTCGCCGACTGTTAATTCGTGAGCAGTGATTCTATATCCATGGAGGCTATTGTTTTGTAGGGGCTGTAGATCGAATTATATCGATAAGTAGGTGGAGGATTTGCGGTTTTATTTGTTAGGCACGTAACGGGTTAAGCTTTGTTTAAGAATTTTTCCAAATATATTCGTATAGGTAGGCATTCCACTTATTGGCATAAGAGGGTTTCCAACTTTGAGCATCTTTACGGTTTTGTAGGCGTATCCAGGGCTGAAATCACCAATTATTTTCTTTATTTTGATATTTCCTCTTTTTTTATTTAGTATTTCTGTGATTTGGTTCACCTACTTTTTTATGTCATCTGTGAGATTCTTAATATTTTTTTCAAAATTTCTTTTGGTCGTTTAGGATAGTGTCCATTTTCGGAAGGTACTCTTTTGTACCCACGATGAATTGCCATCTGGTTTTCAGATGGTAATCTTTTGGTTATTTCTAAGTTCTTTAGCACTCTCTTTAAGGCGCAGGGGGAAAGTTCAGACTTGAAGCATCCTCTGCTATTACCGCTTTCAGCTAAGAACTCTGCTGTGAGTGTGGTAATAACTTTTCTAACATTTTCCAGGTTCTGTATGTCCTCAAAAGGCACTCTCAAAACTCCTGCACCAATACGAAGCCACCTCCAGAAACAGGACCGTTAAAATAAATAGCCAAAAGAAATGGAAGCCTCCTTCAGCTTCACGAAACCAGTAAGGGATACATCAACCTCTCCGAGTACCCCTTAACCAAGAACAAGAGCAACTTCTCACCCATGGAATTAATTGCCAGTACATTGGTAAGACAAGGAAACATCAAATCGACTAAATATCGAGATCCTTTTTGATGTCATACACAAGTTGAAAAATGCTAGAAAAGTTATTAAATATATTCCGTAGGGGATGTAGATGGTAGCCCAATAGCTTGTGTTATGGCCTGAAAGCAAAGAACGGTCGACGTCATAGGTTACGAATCGCATCTATTATTTCATTTTCTTTAACGAGTAAAAAAGTTTATATTATTTCATTCCGTTCGATATACCTCCTTTTTTTCTTTCTTAATCTATGTTTGATCCTTCTTTAGTCTTATAAATGGACGAAATCGCTTGTGTATCATCATCTTTCCTGATTTCCTATGGGTTATTGAGTGTATATATATATATTTTTTAACGGTGTCTTTGAGGCGAGAAAAAACATCCGCGAATGACATTCTTTATTCCTAGATGTCTTTCGACCGTGTTAGGTCATCTTCCGAGAATTAATAGAAATGGAATTACTCACAAATTGCTACAATATATATGGTCTTTTTCCAGGAACATAAGTATTACAAAAATTGGCCAATCATGCCGCGCGAAATTTTTAAGGGAAAACTAAGGCATTCGATAAAGTCTGGCAAAGAGGCACACCACACAAAATTTTAAATCTGGAAATGAACAACTCTTTGGAAAGAATTTTATGTGACTGCGTCATGGAAAGATATGCTTACGTAGATACAGGGAATAATTACCAAGGTGAAAAATTCAAGCTTAATGCGGGCCTCGCTCAGGGAGGAGTTTTTAAGTCCTTCGCTATACTCAGTGTATACCTCAGACATTCCCCTACCAAGGAACGAGGGCTGTGTGAACATATAATACGCCGATCATTTCACTCAATTAACTCCCTGTGTTTATCTGAACCCTCATATGCAGGCCAGAGTAACGGCAACATAAATAGAACACCGAAACAAGGATGAACGCAAATGGAAAATTAAAACGAATAAAGATAAATTCAAAATTATACCTATGCATCTCAGAAAAACTATCTGACGTTTACGTAGATGGAGAGCGATATAGGTATAACGGTCAAGGCAAAATTTTAGGCCTAATTATTGCCAAAGATGGTTACAAGAAACACGTGACCGAAAGCATAAACAAAGCACGAGGCATGCTAACTTTACTCTACAGTTAAGAAATCTAAACATGAAAAATAAGAAAAAGATCTACCAGGCCATGATACAGCATACTTTGATATATCGAACAATTTCCATGTGTACGGTTTCAAGAAGCAATCTAATAAGAATGCAACGTATACAGAATAAGGCAGTATACATAATTACGAACACGCGACGATTATATAGGAAAATCAAAGAGACTTACACATCGAAACGAAAATAAAATCATTAAACAAAATAAGTGAAAAATGAGCCAAAAAAATCATAGAAAAACACAAGAAAAAATAGGAGAGGAACTAAATAATCAAATAGCACGAGGGGCAGGATGGAGATAACATATGTTGTTTCCTCGTGCTGAAAAAAAAGCGGACCAAAGGGAAGAGGAGGAGATTTACGTGTAAACCAAATAAGCGAACCCGATTGTGACAAAAAGTTCTCGAATAATGACAAACTCACCGGATTGGACTTGATACCCACAAGGAATGACAAAACTAACCCAAAAGTGCAAATGAACGAAAAAGGAAAAACAACATGAATAAAGAAGCGAAAAATAAACAAATAAATAACCAAGGAACATGAACCCACACAACAGATACAGATACGAGCATTATGCAAGAAAAATCATAGAAACTCGAGTTATTAACATAGCAGGAAAAAAAATTACGCGAACATCGGTTTGAACGATTATCTCATACACACATAACATAATAACAAACAACCTCAAAAATAAACAAACATTATCCTTTTCACTCTAACTTAGCTCTAAAATTAGTTTATAGTACAGAGATTACCATGACCTCCACGCAACTTGCACCTCTCTGCAAACCTCCAACTTCCTTCCACTTCAATCATCTTCTTCCTTTACCGCTATCCAAAGATGGACCAAACACTAACACCAGGGACAGGTACCGCAAATAGTAACAATTAAACAATTAAAAGCTAGGAAAACATAAAAACACCGTGGTCCGGGTCCTACGTTAAGCAGATCTACAGGCCAACTTGGCCAAATTTAAAGCCTTTGACTTTATTTCAGTCTGTCCTATCCTTACTTCTTTCTTCTTCCCCTCCATCTAACTATTTGTCGCTCCGATCTACTTCTCTGGCAAAGAAGGCAAAAGAAAATGTGCTTCTTTTAACGGCGGTCAACTCGGAGACGCCGAGATGCCAGGAGTATGGTCTCCAGCTGAAGTTGCACGTTAATTGCCCGTTTCTTCATTTGAATAATGACGGCTTCCGCGATCCGCAATCTTCTGCATATGCAGATTTATTTTCATAACATTCTTTGATGATGACTCCCTCCTTTTTTTATTAAAAAAAACTACTCGTTAAGATTATGAACTGAAGTTTCGTTTTAAATTAAATTTCCTTTGAGAACTTTATGTTTGTCTGTGCCTTCCTTCTAATTAATTGTTACAAGAAGTGGCATCAGGTCTAGAAGATTAAAAGATAGGTTGCGGATGCTTCTCGATTTTAATCCTACCCCCAACTAGTTACTGTACTTCTATTTCCACAGCTACGTTGCACGTAAAGTATCCTGCTACACTGAAGTGAACTGCTGCTAGTTAAACTCTCGGGTGGCTTAGCATATCCTGAGTACTGTATATTTTCTGTGCATTTTTAACAGGTTTGACATTGAGCTAAACTAATGTAGATTTCACAGTAACTTCTTATTATTATAATAATAAAATCAGAACGAAAAAAGAAACACATATATGGATCTACAATGAGAAAGACAAGGATGGAATAAAGCAAGAGGAGATTAAAAATCATAAAACTGTTTATTAAAAATAAGACACTAGATTATATATATATATATATATATATATATATATATATATATAAATAAATATTGTATATATATATATATATATATATATATATATATATATATATATATATATATATATATATATATATATATATATATATATATATATATATATAAATAAATATTGTATATATATATATATATATATATATATATATATATATATAAATAAATATTGTATATATATATATATATATATATATATATATATATATATATATATATATATATACTATACACATATATACAAAGTGCCTCAGAAAAAAGTTAACCATAGTTTGAATTAGTATAACTCCAAACCTATTGGAGATTTTGAGTCCTGTAAAACAAAACAAATTTATCAACTATTTATCTGTTGATTTTGGAAATTTCATTAAATTCCCTTTTACAGGGTATTGATACACTAATGGGTTTAGTGGAGGCTATTAAAATTATGTTTGCGCAAGGAAGTAAAATAATGAAACTTAGAGTTTTAAAATCAACAAATATATTTAAATCCATTTTTTAAAAAAAACACCTTTTCATATGAGTAATACAAATTCATTTTTTAATTTTCTGAGTATCATTTCGTTACATATGTCTTCCATTTCTTTCCAAGCAAAGTTGCACCTTTGATCGCATTTATTGAACAACCTTTTTGATTAACTTGTGATTTTCCTTAAGTCTATTTATTGACTTCACGTGTGATACTATCTCTTAACTGGTTGATGTTTTGTGGTGGAGTAGAATACACTTTATTCTTTAGATATCCCCAAAAGAAATAATCGCATCGTGTTAAATCGAGGGATTGTGGGGACCATTCAATTGCATGATTTAGCGTGACAATGCGGTTGTCAAACGTTTCTCTTAGTTTTGTTCTTACAGCAAGCTGTCTATGAGCCGGTGCGCCGTCCTGAATCCCCAAAGTCTATTTAATTGATTGCCGTAAATATAGCTGAGTTCCGGGAAGATCCTTTCGTTGATCATGCTCAGGTAGGCAACACCATTCAAGTTATTCTCGTAAAACAATGGTCCGACAAGATAGCCATTCCCGCATATTCCGTCCACAGAGACACTTTCTGCTGAAAAAGACGCGTGTCAAATTTGATTGCTGGGGGGTGGTTCAGTGGCGCATATTGCCGAATGTTATGGCTATTTACCTTTCCATTCATGAAAAGGCTGCCTCGTCACCAATAACAATGTTTTCCAAGAAACGAGCGAGTTTATGAAGAGGCCATTCGACAAATTGTCTACGACAAGGAAAATCAGTTACAAGAAGCTGGTGTCTTGCATGCATCTTATAGGGATGCCATTTTAAGTCATGTTTAATAATGCGGTTAAATGATGACTTTGAGAATTGTAACCCATTCTTTTTGACTGATACATGTGGATTTTGAAGAAGTGTCATCTAAACATTTTCGATATTTTCTGTTGTTTTTATGGTTCTCATACGACCCGAACGACCTTCATTTAGATTTAAGCATGTTCCTTCATGTTGTTATTTGCGAACGTTTTTCCAAAGTGTGCGCTTGCTTGGTGGTGCCTACCTGGAAAACATTGTTCAAATGAATCTTGTACTTGTTTAATACTGCCAGTCTTAATAAAGTTTGTGACTACAAATACGCGTTGATCTTTTGTTAACTGCATGACTAAAAAGGTTCTATGGAGGTAAACTTTTACACAGAAACGCTTTCATTTGCGTAGTAAGCAATAATAACGAGACCATACCACAGCGTGGCTGAAAAACCACTGTAAAATGGCCTAAGCTATGCTTGGAGAATCGCACAGTGTCCTAGGCTACATAGGCTTCCTAGGCTCCTCTTGTAAGTGCACGGTGGCCTAGCCTTCGTTTCATTATTTTACTTCCTTGCGCAAACATATTTTTGATAGCCTACACTAAACCAATTAGTGTATCAATATCATAAAAGGGAGTTTAATGAAATTTCCAGAATCGACAGATAAATAGTTGGTAAATAAAATGCTTTGGCAGGACCACAAAATCTCCAATAGTTTTTGAGTTATACTAATTCAAAGTACGGTTAACTTTTTTCTGGGATCCTCGATATATATATATATATATATATATATATATATATATATATATATATATATATATATATATATATATATATATATATATATATATATATATATATTATATATATATATATATATATATATATATATATATATATATATATATATATATATATATATATTTATATAAATATGCAAATTTGGTTGAAGATCATGGTGTATTTCGCCTTAATTAATTTCCCTTGGCAACTTTCTCTTCTTCAACTATCTTTTTTATTCTTCCATCTTGTAGATGGTGGATCACTTGTTCTGTATTAATCACTCTTTTAAATGAATGTTTTCGGTAAAAACCAAACTAAATTGCTAAGCTTTCGATCTTATTCGATCATCTTCGGAGCGTTTTGATATGTTCTTGCCTCCTTTACGGATGTAATGAATGGAGTGAGGATCTGACAGAATGAAAGAAGATTCAAGATAGTATAAAGTTAAAATGTGGAGAGAATGATAGGATAGATAGAAAATATTGTGTGAAGAATATGTGTTGATGGGATGATAAGGAGTGTAGGATGAACGATGAGGTGAAGATGCTAATGATTTGTATCAGGTTGCCTGGCTAACGCTTTCCTTTTTGTTTTGTTTGTCTTTTTCATGTGATTTTAAGTTAATTAGGTATAAAAAATTAGCATTCGAGCCTTTTTTTTTGCTCAATCTAGCATCTTTATTTTTTGTATTTATTAGTTGCTTGTTGTTTTTTGTGCTACATTTGCATCTTAAAAAATATATTATTAATATATATATATATATATATATATATATATATATATATATATATATATATATATATATATATATATATATATATATATTTGATTATTAAATTTTAAGTGGTAATCTTCTTTGTTAATATCAGTAATTCTTTGACTCATCGGGTTTCTCATTTTGTTAGTATAGTCGGTAGTCTTATTCTGTTTCTCATATTGATTTTGTTTGTTTAATCGGTTGTCTTATTCGAATTCTCATATTGATTGTATGGTCGGTAGTGTTCTTTGGGAATCTTGTATTTTACCTATATTTCGGGTTGACGTTGTTTAAGGTTTTTTTTTCAGGCTGCCGTTACAACGGTTTTGGAGTGCATATGCCGGATTTCTTTTTCCGGTACTACTATTTGGTTAATTTCATTTTGGGAAATTATGTTTTTTATATTATCCCACAGTTTCGTTTTTTATTTTTGTAGGGTTATATTTAAGGGTTCTTCCAATGCAGATCTTCGATGGAGTTCATCAGATGGTATGCGATCCTGTCTTTTTGAGTTTTGAATACGTTGGACCTTTTTTAATTGTGTATTATTTACTGTATTCATCGGTACTATTGGGTAAAAGAGCTTGAGAAGAACTAGGGCCATGTATAATTTTCTTTTGTTTTTATTGCTTAGGTTTTTGAGTCTGTTCAGCGCTGACATGGTAATTTTCGTTTCGTTAATTTTCTGTGTTATGTGGTTGCTGCACCCTGTTGTTGTTAATTATAAACCGAGGACACGTCCTTCCGTGGAGTATGGATATGCTTCTCCATCGACTCTTACTGCAGCTGTTTTTCATCTGTTTAGGGGTATTACTTTGAAGTTATCTTCGTCTGTTTTTATTTCCTTTCTTTTTTCGTAGTCATTGAGGTTTTTTATTTTCCTCACTGTTCTTTGAGCTACATCTCGGGGGTTTTCTCTGTGGCTGGTGATTATTTGTGTGATGTCATCCGCTAGTTGGATGTACATCGCACATTCGTGGGTTGGCTGTGGAAGTTCTCTGGTGTAAACAGTATACAGCGTCGGAGAGAGGCATCCTCCTTGGAGGACTCCCGTTTTTAGGTCGAGATTGTCGCCTGTTTGGCCGTTTATTTGAAGTACGGCTTTTCTTTCATCCAGGTAGCTGCATAATATTTTGCAAACATTTATTTGCAGGTTAAGGCTGCAGATCTTGGCTTTTAGGCCGATCAACAACACCTTGTCGAAGGTTTTAGCAACGTCACGGAGTACTATGACTTCTCTGTTGCTTCGCGCTGTTTCTGGGCAATTTTCTCGGTTATTGTCGCCAGCGCGGTATCCGTTCCTCGCTTGCTCCTGAACCCGTGTTGTTGCGGGTTGTACAGGTTATTTTTCGTAAGATGTTTAATTAACCTGTCGCTTAGGAGTTTTCTAGGACTTTACAAAGAAATTCTAAGAGTGAGATCGGGTGGTAGCTTCCGACTTGGAGTTTTGGTTTGCCCGGCTTCGGTAGGAAGATCATCTTTGCCTTTTTAAAGGTTTGGGGAAAGTACCCAATATTAAGGCAGGCATTGAAAATCTTCACTATCGATTCATGCACATTTTCTGGAGATTTATTAGGTGTGCCTTTGTTATCCCGCTTTGACCTGGTACTTTTTGTTTGAAAGATTTTATGACTGTTTTGTATTCAGTCATTGAGAAGGGCATTTCCTCCCCCAAGGGGTGGTTTCTTTCTTCGTCGACGTGTTTGTATGGTGCAGTGTGCTCTTGTTGCGCCTCTAGGGTTTGTAGGACTTCCATTTCGTGCTCCATATCGTATTCTTGGTTCTCTTCTGGTGTTAGTGAGAATATTTTTTCCAGTGATTTTGGAAGTGCTCTTGGAGTTCTTCGTTATTTTGCCCTTTCCTGTCCTGTATTTTTAGTTTTATATTTTCTTTTGGTTGTAACCCTCGTAATTTTCTGCAGTCTCCAGAATTTACTCGGATCTGCTTCGACATCCATTTTACTTATTATGTTATTCCAAACTTGGTTTGATTTTTCTTTAATAAGAGTATCTATCTGCCTTCTGATAGCAATTAGCCTTCTGTATCTCTTCATATTAGTGCCCGTTTCTGTGATTTCTTTTATTAAGTTCTGAAATTCTTCTATCATTTCCTTTATTTCGTGGTTCCATCTGGGAGCAGGTAGGGTTCTGTATTCTATCATTGGGGTATGATTTCTGTCTGCTTCAATGATATTTTCGGTGATTAGTTTTAATTGGTTTTCTATTTCTTCCTTTCCTTGGTTGTTTAGGGATCCAGTTTATAGTATACTTAAGTGTTATTTGTAACCATTCCAGTTTGTTCTGCTGATGGCTCTTCTTTGTGGAATTTTAATTTGGATGAAGGAAGTTAAATGGTCGTTATCATAGTTGGATGGTCGGATGGGGTTGCGGGGCCTGGTTCTGTGTGGTGATTTAGATTGAAGTTTGGGTTCATCAGTACTATCTCAGGAGTTGTCGAGGTTTAGGCTGTTAAGTAAGTTGGGAAGTCTGGCCCTTCTCTGCTTAGCAGGTTCCTTTGTATCAATAATTGAAGTGTTTTTCCCGCTCCGTTTGGTTGGCTTGTGTAGCCTGCCTCTCTTCATCTTGCATTGAGGTTTCCTGTTAATATGGTTGAGGCCTGTCTACGAAAGAGTTTGACGAAATTTAGAGTTGGATAATATGAGCGTCTTGGGAGCTGATATGCCCCAGGTATGACCAGATCTCCTGTGATCATTTTTATTTTTATAGCCAAATACGACTCTTCTAAGTCCTTTACCCTTGTAAAATGGATTCCGGGTTCGACGCCACTTGCTATATCATCGTACCTTGTTTGTGTGTAATTCTTGGTAATAAATTTATAGTTTGGAATTCTTATAGTGTCGATCTCTGTATTTAGTCCATGTTTGGTTAGAATAATTATGTCTGCGTCTTCTTTTCTTATCATGTTTGAATATGATATTCTTTTTCCTTGCCATCCGTTTACATTTAGTGTAAATATTTTAATTTTTCGTTGGTACGTGTCCATTTTTATTTATTTGTTGTGGTCTTTTCCTGTCTTCGTTTTTTTCGGGCGGCCTGGGGAACGAGTGCGTCCATTTCGTTTTTTCTTGAATTCACCGTTTGAGATGTCTCGACACGATTCAGGGGTGATATGTATCATGCCTTGCTAAAAATTATTGTGAACCCCTGTCTCATCAGCGTCTGCCTCATATTCCCACCTGTCTTAACTAGTCCTGCCACGATTTTTTTTTGTTTGAGTTGTTTAGGTGACGGGTTGGCGTGAGAACCGTATTTTTTATGTTTAAATCTTGGGTATTCAGTTTTCGTTTTTGCTTTTGTTTTAAGCTTTCTGGGGTCGACTTCGAGGTTTCTTCGTCGGTGGTTTCCTCTTCAAAATCAGTATCCCATTCCGGCTTCGTTTTCTTCCAGGCTCGTATTTTTAAGAGTCTCTTCTTGGGTCATGTTTATTTTGTAGCGTTCGCTCGAAGGAAGGCTCTCCGGGAACTACATTTTTTTAAGCCCGTTCTTTTCCAGCATGGTGTTTAATTCGTTTGCATATGAGCCTGGCTTCGCCATGTTTACGAAGTGTGCGTGCATTATGCAGAGGATTAAATCTGGCCTCATGTTTCCCTCTATATTTACCATGTGGTTTGTGTTGGTGGTGTCTCGGGTTTTCCACTTGCAGTTGCTGCAGCGTAGGAGGTAGTTTTCCTTCTTTCTTTTTTGCGCTTATTTCTAGTTTTATCTTCCGTATGAGCCCCTTCTTTGTTGTGCAAGACATAGCCAGTGTTCTGTGGGCATTTCCACAGTTTAAGCATTTCTTTAACGTGCGCTTGCATTGGTCCCACCTGTGGTCTTGGCTTGCAGATTCAGAGCATTCATTCCCTTTATATTCGCAGTCTTTAGTCGGGTGTTTTTGTCGAAGGCATAGCATGTGAAGCATACTTCCACGGAGACAAATGTCTCTCTGTCGATTTGATCGGGTGAGATTTTAGTGTAGAAGGCAAGCAGTTCCTGTTTTGAGGCTTTATTATACATTTCTGTAGATCTAAATACCACTTTGAAGACGTGATTGTGCTCTTCTCCGTTTTGGTTTTTAAATTAGATTATTTCTTCGATCTTTGCCCAATCCTATTGTTTTTCGTGTTCTTCCTTGATTTGACTTGGAAGGTACTCACTGATCCAGGGGTCGAGTCGTCTGCAGATCACAGATCTTTTCGTTTGTACGTCCGGAGGGGTCTAAGGTAAGAGTCCAATCTTTTCCAATTCTTTGGCTGCGTTTTCGCTCAAGAGGAGATCTAGATCCTTTTCCGTGTCGCATAACGCCACATAACCGTTGTGCTGGTCTTTTAGTCCAAGAAGTATGACCTCAATATCAGCGTAGATAGTCCTTAGTGCCGATTCGCGAGTTGGTTTCTCCCGGCCAGTAAGGATGCGAAGGGGAACCCTCTTCGTTCCTTCACGGTCGTCAATTTTGTCTCTTAAAAGCCGCCTTCTTGGTGATTTTCTTTTTTTCTTTTTTGTACCTATTGATTTGCCTGGGATAAAAGTATGTTAAAATTTTGAAATGAAAAATGAGAATGACCCCCCGCCCCCACAATCCTTAGCGTAGTCGGTATATCTGCCTGGGCGAGGATGATGGATTAATGATATGATGGACCCGGGGCGGCCTTCCAGAAGGATGGCTCATGGCGGACATGATGATAAGTGGTGAATGAATCAACTACCACCACCCTAGGTGCCGCCTTTTTGGGGGGTTTGGGTATCTAAACTGCTTCCAGCTCACATAGAGACGGTTTTTTTGTCCCTCTATGATCACTGCCGGGCCATCAGGGATAGAGAGAACTTTTCCCCAACGGTTGCAGCATCGCCTCTTGTCCGGGGTGCCTATGACGGAAGGTTCCATAGTGGGTTAGTCCACAAACCTGCTTTCCCAATCTCCTCGAATTATGCCTTATCTCACGATGGGCATAGTTCGAACAAGGGTATGAATGGAAGTACACACGGCTACGCCTTAGATGACGAGAGCGGAGGGGGTGATGAGTTTATGTAGCTATAGAGTTAATTATGACCACCTGGTAGTAAATGACTTTTTTTCAGTCCGCCGCAAGAAAAAAGGTGACGTTGGAGAGGAAGGTTTCTTCTGTAAAGATCTATGTGGGAAATGCTCTTGTAATTCTCTGATATTCTTTCTTCTCCAAAAGGTCAGGCGCTGGAAAGCGAGAGTAGCGTAAGCTGTCTTTCGAGTGCGAGTGCTCAATATCCGTGCGTCCGAGCACCTCAAATTCTCGGGGGGGTCTCCTTTATCGCATTCGAAGATAGTTTTTAGGAGTGAGTCTGCCAGGAGTTTTACACAGTCAATGAAAGGAAACGATTTTTAAGGGGTAATTATTTCGCCTAGGTTGAGCGTAACGTTAGCGGAAACGGGCCAGTCCGGTGAGTGAAATTTTAAAATAATTTTAATGTGCGATTCCAGCTTGTCGCTTGACTGTTGCTTGCCGGCTTATCTTCGTTTATTAATATGGCTTCTAAGATGTCCAGCCTAACTTTATTCACCTCTTTTCTTTTAATAACGGTGTTGTCAACTAGCATATCTCTCGTTAGGTTAATGTTATGTGCACTCTCCATATGATTTTTAGGCCGTCCGCTTTACAGATGCATGGTTAAACGTCTCGAAAGTGTAGTAGTTGGCATGCTAATATATTTTTGTTGTTATAAAGTTTACAGTCTTTATTGGGGCAGGCGAACTCGTAAACTATGTTAGGGGACTTGAGATTCGAGGAGTTTGGGCAGATGTTCTTTTTCATCAAAAGATTGCTGGACTTTGTTGTTTTATAATAGATGATGAGTTGGATTTTATCCGTTTGATTTTTAACTTTGATGTAACGGTTAATAATATCCTTGATGTTTTTTTCATCTATTTTATAGGCCGTGGACATCTGATTTATGTAATACACTTTGATGTTGTTGACTTCTCCCCGATTGCTTTCAGTTTTATCCGTATCTTTGCAATGATTATTTAAAAATGATTGGAGTTGTCTGTCAATCATGCTGTTTGAGAAACCTTTGTTCACTAGTTCTTGTTTTACTCGTGCTATCTCTTGGTAGAAAAGTCCCCACGTAGAGCAACATTTATGTGATCGGCGGATGTATAGCCGATTACGCTTATTTTATACCTTTCTGGGCATTCTGACTTCCCTGCGTAGGGCGAACAATTCATGGTCCAAGTAAGGAGTACCCCTTCTACGTCAAGGAAGTGTGGATAGGAAATCCCATTCGGGGGAAGGAGGTTCCGAGGCGAAAGGGTAGTAATATGTGCGAAGAGAGATAATAAGATTTGATAGCAGTCTTGTTATTAGCTATGTATGCGATGGCGGACATGGCCGAAGTTGGTGGCAGTTCCTAACATACACCTAGAATATCTGTTTTTCTTCTCGTCGTAAATCTAACCCAGTAATTGTATATGGGAATTCAACAGATTATAACCTATGCTGACGATAGTTCCTGTATTGTAGCATATGTAGTGCAATCCAGTAAACTGCAGCGGACTACATTTCATTATAATCGCATGCTAGACTGTGTACTTAACATATAGTGTTCATTAGTAGTTGGCTATGGAAGGCACTCTCCATACTGCACGTGAATACTGTATAGTGATTTAGTTTCTTGAAATACTTCTACTGCAGGAAGCTAGAGTCTGCTGCCCTTAACTACAGTACTGCATTTCAAGGATTCTTCAAATGTAGTTCAGGGCATAGTGCCAAATTGCACTATGATACACTAGAGTAGGCAGTATTAGATGACCACTTAGCGCCTACGACTAATACAATGTAGTATACCAGTTTACAGTCGGTTAACTGTAGTATAGTGCACTGTAAAATCTGAGATTCAGGGCACCAATTTTGAGAGGAGGTAAAAGGTTCAAAATTTAAAGGAATTCATAAATATTTGAGAATGCTTTGGTATAATAAAAGAAAAATCGCCTTATATTCGTTTTTCTGTGCATTTTTCGGATATTATATACAAAATTATAGAATATTACATCGCAAATATTGTACAATATTAAAAGGAGAGACGCAGCTCTATCACAGTGAGCGTCATCCGAAGACGGCAGACAACTGCTGTTGAAAGGCTCTGTCGAATGCCTGTCTTGCAGCCGCCACGTCGGCCGTGTCTTGGACTGACACCGATCCGGGAAGACCAGCTGGGACAGAAGAAGCCTGGGGTCCTTTCCACCAGGGTTGCTGATGATGTGTAGTAGGGGAACGGTGGTGAGATAGCGAAGAGTGGAGCAAGGGTGAGGAACCGACAGCCGAGTTGACGGTGCAGGTGAATTCAACGATGGCTGCTTTGACCTTTGGTGTGTTAGGGACCTGAGACACTGCCCCTGGGACACTGGCAGGTAGGTCCGTAGCGAAGGGTCCCTGCCACTGGGCTTGACCTGTGTGGGGCTGCGAAGAGGCGTGTCTGGATGCGTGACTGCTTTGGAAGTGTCCCGGACTCGGTCTTTGGTGGGGCGCGGTGGCTCGGAGCTGCTCCTGGAAGGCTGCTTGGAAGGCGCGTCTGGCCTGAGAGACCTCGGGGGTGTCCTTAACTGGAGTGAGCCTCCCGTGAACGCTCACGGGGACTGTGGCCGCAAGGGGACCTGTCCACACTGGGGAGTAGGTATGCACTCTTTGGGATGGATTACCATGGAAACGGCGGGTGTTGGGCTGGAAGGCCTGTTGGGGTATCTTAGGGTCGTTGGGGGCTGCGGTGGCTGCAGCAGCCACTGCGTTGAACAGCTGGAAGAACCGCTGCCGTTCCGCCTCCACCGCGGGGGTATCAACGAGGTGGGCCGCACCGACACCCAACACTGCCAATAAAATCTAGAACGAGGGAGACCCGGTCAGCCAAGTAAGGACCCCGGGTACGATACCCCCTAGGGGCGGTTGTGTCACAGACACACACACACGCAGATATATATATATATATATATATATATATATATATATATATATATATATATATATATATACATATATATATATATACATACATATATATATACATACATACATATATATATATATATACATACATACATACATATATATATATATATATATATATATATATATATATATATATATATATATATATATATATATTTGTGTGCTGATGCTTTGGAAAGGGAGGACCCTCAACTCTTTAAATAATAATAATCAATACAAGAATGCTAGAAAAATTTCCCGCCAAATTATCTAATTTAAAAGTTTGTGTAAAATGGAAATATCATACGTAAATACCAGCCCCTCCCGTTCCACGCCCTCAAATAGAAAATAAAAACTCGAAAAGTAAAGTAAGAAAACCCCAAAAGAAAATAAGCAACACCCCGAAAAGAGAACAATACAAGAAGAAAATAATCAATCTGAAAAAAGATAACCATAGAGGAATAAGGAAAACATGCCATGAAAATTATAAAAGAGCAACAAAGAAAGTTCGTACCAAGATTTTCATGGCGCCGGGCTCGCGACTGAGTGAGTTCAGATCGTCGAAGCAGCCTTTTATACCAGCGTTCCTCTACGACTTAAGAGCGAACACTGCCCTTGACCTCGGCAAGGACCCCGCCGTACTATCCCCATACCCATATCACCTTCCTCAAATACATAAGCGTTTGCGCACTCATATCTGTTTTCCTTTACCCGCCTATTCCACACATTTTTTCTGTCCAATAATATTTAAGTTATTGTATTTTCTATTAATACGTATAAAAGAGCTGTCATATTGAAAATTGTTCTAATGTTACTATCAACATTTTCAAACGTCCTGTATTATGTAAAATAATTTTAATTTTTACATCTTTGAACCCTTTATTCGGTAATCGAGTCAACAGCGTCCCATAAACTGCATCCACAAGATTGCGTCCAAAACACTGCTTAAAAAGTTATCATCATCATGGTTTTTCAAAAAGACCTAAATTGACCCTGGGAGAGCGTTGTTATTAATAATGGTAACTACTTTGTTAAATAAAGTTTATATTTAATGCATATAATAATTCTTTTCTTTTTCAATTTTGAAAAAAATACAATAATTTCTAGAAAAAAATAATAATACAAAAATAAATCTGTGAAGACAAAGATGTAAAGATGTAGACACCTCAACGAACGAACACACAAACATTTCTACCCCAGCATTTTCGTGGGCCAAAGGTCAGAAAAAAATTGAAAAAGAAAGTAAAGAATCAATAAAGTCTACTCATTACGGGGTGGCATAGTTTTAAGGATAATAGAAGCCACCAGAGCCTATCAAAGTTCATCTTAAGCAGAAAGTACATCCAAGACCCCAAGTCCCCATTATTATGGTAAAAAAATACCTCCATAGGAGTGCGCCATCTAGCTATAACTCAGTAAAGCTCGCCATATATAAAGGGAAGCTAAACGAGCTCCCGACAAGCAAGACCTCGACGCACTCCTCCGCGAAGAGGTGCTCACTGCCGTCACAGGGGGTGCCCTCCAGCCCCCACCATCATCTTCAATGCCGAGGGGCCGCACCCAACACCCTCTCCGCTTACTGCACTCCCACAACCAAGATGGAGAGTGATAGCCTCACCCACCCAGCCCAAGCGCCGACGCCCACGCTGAAGGTGCTGCAGTCGAATGTGCAGAGCCTCCCCCTTACAAACACCAGGTACTGCAAGCCGTTTTCCAGGAAGACCTGGACCTGGTTTCGTACAGGAGACGATCACGCCCGCCGGCTTTGAGTGGTGAGTCGCAGGCTACACCCCCCCCTTGTTTCCGGCTGGTGACGGAAATGGGCGTGGCTGTGCAGCCCTCATACGGAGCTCCATCCCGCACAAGTGGATCGCCGCACCCGTATACTGTGGAGACGGCGTGGAGGTCCTGGCACTGGAGCTGCAGCTGGGACCCCTCCCTCTCACGGTATATAATATATACAGGAGCTAGCAATACCTGCTGGATGCAGGGGAACTGCTCTCCCTCGCATCCCACTCCAGCCTCCTTGTGACGGGTGACTTCAACGCCCACCACCCCGTGCTGCACTCTTTGTCACCCACCAACGTGACTGGGCGCCACCTGGCCGACCTGCTTAAAGAAGTCGCTGACGTCCGCCTACTCAACACCGGAGAGGCCACGGACGTCCATAGAGGGCGGCTCGATCTAACGCTGGTGTCGGGCGACCAACAGCCCGGCGCCACCTGGCAGGTTCACCCTACTATCATCAGTGACCACTAAGAGACCCTCACCACCCTCACTGTGGCCCCACCAGCTCCTCCTCTCCCGCCGCCCCATTGGAACGTCAAGAGGGCGGATTGCGCAAAGTTCCAAGCCGCCCTGGACGAATGGTGGCCCACGTATGTGCGACCCGCGGACCTGCACCAGCAGGAGAGGAACCTTGCGGCGGCCATAAAGAGTGCAGCAGACGCGGCCATGCCCAGGACAGCCTCTAACCACCTCCGGCGCCCGGACTGGTGGTTTTATAACGAGGAAGTCCAGGACCACAATCACCGCGTCAACGTCCACAGGAGGCTGTGCGAGAAGCGCCCGACCGCCACCAACCTGCAGCTCCTGCATAACATGGTATGCCGCGCGTGACAGGTGTCTCTAAGCGCCAGGGAGGCAAAGTGGCTAAAGTGGTTTGCATCTTTCAGCCAACATACCTCCCTCTGCAGGTTGTGGGGGTGCTTCAGGAAGGCCTCAGGCGCTTCTCCGACGCACCCAGCCGCTCACCCACGACCACAGAAATAGGCTGATCGGCTGGCAAACTGCTTTACAGCGAGGAGTTCCAGCAAGCAGCTCCTTCTGCACACTCACCACCTCCAGCAGCAGGTACGCCCACAGCGCAACGAAGAGCTCAGGGAGGCGCGGAGTCAGCCGCACGTGACGGACCAGCCCTTCACACTCGAGGAGCTGGCCAGGGCGAAACGTGAGCGTGACACAGCAGTGGGGGCCGATGGAGTACGGTACTCCATGCTGGCACACGCTGAGCCCGCCGGAGACGCCGCGCTGCTGCCCCTTGTCAACGCATCGTGGCTGGCAAGCCGCCTGCCGCCCTCCTGGAAAAATGCGGGCATCCAGCCCATCCCCAAGCCGAAGGATCCTACCACATCCAGGCCAATCTCCCTACTGAGCTGCACTGGGAAAACAGCGGAGAGGATGGTGCTGATTCGCATACAGTGGTGCGTGGGGAGCCTTCACCCCCACGTGTTTGGCTACACCAGGGCGGTGAGCACAGCGGACTGCCTCATCACCCTCCTGGCTCACGCCAACAACCAGCCCACCATCGTAGTCTTCCTCGATCTCGAGAAGGCTTTCGAGCAGGCCAGCCCCCCCCCCGCCATACTCGCCACCCTTGTGACGAAGGGCATCCAAGGGAGACTGCTGGGCTAGCTCCAGGACTATCTTCAGCAGCGCCGGGCCCGTGTGAAGTTTTAGGGTCACAAGTCTCTTTACCCGACTTTCGAGAACGGGACGCCCCATGGTGGCATCCACAGCCCGTTCCTCTTCAACGTGCTGATGGAGCAGCTAGTGGCGCTTCCCTATCGGGAAGGAACATCCTGCTCAGCTACGCTGACGACCTGGACATCGTCGTTATTGGACGCGGCGACAAGCTCACGCGGGCTCAAGAAGCGCTGCACCTCATCACTGCAAAGTGCGAAGAACTGGGTCTCAAGATCTCGGGAGCGAAATCCCGTGCCATGGCCATCAAAACTACCACGCCAGCTGGCCAGCAGCTGTGCATCCAGGGACTCGGGCTGGCCTGGACCGACTACTGCCAGTACCCGCGGTGTGGGTGGACATGCAGCTGTCCTTCGCACAGCATGTCACGCACCTGAGGGAACGGACGCAGGCCCGCCTGAACATAATGAAGGCCATGACGTGGCCGAGTGCTGGTGCAACTTTCCCCGTCCTTCGCCTCTACTACCTGCAGGCAGTGCGCTCCCTGGTGGACTACAGTGCACCAATCCTTGTATCGCTGCCCCGGCAGCAGCGGGATCAGCAGCGGCTGGAGGTGGGGCAGAACACTGCCATGAGAACCATGTTAGGAGCACCGAGGTGATGAAGGCCTGTGTCATGCAGAGAGAGACCCGCCTGGTGCATCTCACCACCAGGGTGGGCTGAATTGTAGCCTGTCAAGTGGCCTACAGTGCTCCAGCGCGACGTGGAGGGTGTGGCGCAGAGAAGACTCCAGGTGGCTGTAGCGCAGGGCATCGAGTGCCTGCGTAACAACAGGCGGCTCATAAACGTCACCTTAGCAGCCTCCATTTTCAGCCAGGCAGGGAACTAGGCGTGGCGTGACCTTGACACCCCCCTCCCTGCCTAAACTCTACCACCACCATGGGAGCCCCTCGCCGCCGACATCATAGCAACACAGCTACCCGCCAGCAAAGCTCACTGCCTCACCGAGGAGCTGCGCCAGCACACCCTTAGAGCCATGTCTGAGGTCACGGATCTGGGCAGCGAGGTCTACTTTACTGACGGATCCGTCAACCCCGACAGCGGGAGATCCGGCGCCTCCTTCGTCATGAGCGGGCTAACGCGGGCAGGCAGGACGTCAGACCACTGCTCCACTCTCCAGACAGAGCTGGTAGCAATCTTGCACGTCCTCCAGCACGCTCTGCTCCACCGAGAGTACACTGTAGTGATATACACGGACTCCCGGTCGGGGCTGTAGGCGCTGCAGCACGCCCACACCACACACCAGGGACATCATTCGCCTCACCACCAGCATCCTGAGCACCATGCAGGACCTGGCAGCGCAAGACAGTCGGGTCCGGCTGCACTGGATTGCAAGCCACATGGGCGTGCGCGGCAACGGAGCTACCAACAAGGCCTCCAAGCGAGCCGCCCACGGCCCCACCATCACCTGGACCGACCGCCCCAACCTGCAACAGCTCAAGGCGCAGGCCAAACGCAGGGCTGCCCACAAGGCCCACCAGCAGCACCAAGAATGGGAGGCAACCAAGAGGCAAGCGGCGTGGTATGCTGCAGCCACAGTCTATCGCACTCTGGACGCAGCTTACCAGCAGCCAAAAGCAAACGGCGTGCTGCTGCAGCGTGTCAGGCTGGGCTACTCCACGCGGGAAGAGCTGAACGCCGACTTTGTGGCAGGGAGGTGCGAACACTGCAACGTCCAGTCCCAGTGTCTACTGGTGCACTACCTCCTCTCCTGCCCAGCCACCGCCCGCCTCAGGCCAGAGCCAGTGCCAGCCCCTCACCCTGTAAGAGGCGGCCTACTGAGGGCGCGAGAGGCACGAGCCGCCCAATTGGTCTGCCACACACCGACAATCGAGCTGCCGTTGGTGCTGAGAACAGCAACCACGCCGCGCTGATCGCTTCCCATGGCCAGCCGTGTGACGGGTGGTGAGGACCGCCGCCAAACACTAGTAGCAGACAAGCCACGCGTGGGACAGTCCGTCGCGTCTTGTAAGACGCCAACACTGGCGGGCTCCCTGCCTTGTGCAATGTATTTAGGCGTATTTGTATATTCTTTTATATATTATAATATGTTTTCGTGCTATGTATAAATGTATTGCACAATAAACCTATAGAAACAAACAAACAAATCCCTAGATAGAGAGGGGCTATGCGAGGCCTCTGATCAAGAAAGTCTAAGCGAGGCTCCTGATAAAGAAGCTAAGCTAGGCTCTTGATTAAATGGGAAGCTAAGCGAGGTCCCTAATATAAAAAGAAGCTAAGAGAGACAAGGCGAAGCCCATAACAGAGAACCAAAGTGAGGCTCTAATAAAGAGAAATTAAGCGACGCTCTTGATTCAATTGGCGGCTAAGCGAAGGCCACGATATGAAAGAGGTTAAGCCAGTTCCATGATAAAGAGAGGTAAAGCGTGGCTAACGAATGTCGCAGATTTAATAACAAGCTAAGCGAAGCCCATGATAAAGAGATGCAAAGGGAGGTCACTGATAAAGAAGGCAAAGAAAAGCCCCTGATAAACAAAAGGCTAAGCAAAACCATAGATACAATGCGAAACTAAGCGAGGCACCAAATCTAATATAGGCTAAGCGAAGCCTCTGATAATTCCACTGGCAAGTTGGCTTAAAGAAACAACGTAAAATGCCAAAGTACTCATATAAATTGTTTAATTGCAAAAAGAAACGAAAATTTATGTAACGAGTGCATTCATTGCTTATCCGGCGTAGGAGCTTGGGGAGAAACAAACAGATAAAAGAGAAAGAGCTGGAACAGAAAGAACTGTTGAAATGATAAAAATAATAAATGCCGAGATATTATAACCGGATTCGTCAACTTTAAATATTACTCGGGATCGGGTATCATAAAGCTCTACTAAAAGGTCCATACAAAGAGTACAACCCCTCAAAAAGGCAAACATGATCTCCCTTGAAAGGGTAGAAGGTTAAAAAGGGCTTCAATTTGATACTAGCTTGATGTGTGTGCATTGCGTATGTCGAAGTGTAGGAAAAGGACGGAATTATAAGTAGAGAAATCCGGGATATTTTTTGACCCGTGACACTGAGCCTCAAATAGAAGAAAATATGCAAAGAAAAATTACAACTCATTGATCCCGAGACAAGGGCAACCTTAGTAAAGACCGGGCCAACTTATTAAGGACCAGGAAATTTAGTAAGAAGCGGGACGAAATTAGTAAGAATCGAGACACTTAATAAGGAGCGGGACAACTTAGTAAGGACCGGGACTTTCGTAAACAAAGAACACAGAAACTCATCAAGTTTAAGTTACTAAATTAAGGAAATAAATTTAGTTTAGAAATTAGGTTTTAGCTCAGACACACGATCTACGATCCCCTGTGCGGAGAAGGGGGGGAGGGGGTCGGTCGTGATTGGCTTGTAATGTACCTTCCTGCTTCACGCCGAAAGTGTTCCACAACCCCGGGGTCACTACAATTCGCCCACAGCTAAATTCTCTTTCCGATGCAGACCCTGCGTTCAGTCGCCAACGGCCTCCGTAAGTTAAGGGCATTGACAAATCCCTTTCTGGTCCACTTGCCCTCATGTATAAATCCGCCCATGCAAATATTCATTAATATATAGATACACACATAGATGTAAATACCCATATGAGAACATACATATCTATATTTAAAGTTACGACTCTATTTCGGCGTCTACTGACCACAACACGAAATCAAGGCTAGGTAAGCGTGTGTATGTGGAGTGTATTCATTTTTTGTCTCACCCCACTCATACGATACACTCACGCGCACATACACGTACACACATTCAAAAGCTCGAATGTAATTACATTAAATCCTGTATTTTAACGCTTTCTCGAGTTATATATATATATATATATATATATATATATATATATATAAGGAATTAAACCACATTCTCCGAAGGCAATTTAATTCAGAACAGTTTCGGTGGATCTCACACCCTTTTTCAACTGACACTGGATAGAAAATATAAGAAAAGTGCATACAAGCATAACACAAGGTCAGGTCGTGAAAGATCCCCTCTTTTTCCCCAATTTCATACTTGTGGCTAATCGGGGGGGGGGGGGACCTGAACATATTGAAGGGCTGACATTTTACTATTTTGTTTATTTGCTTTCGTATTACAGGATTAAAAGAAAATTGACCCTCAGATATATTTAAATTAGGAACTGACGATATCAAGCTCGATTCTACGATTCTTCTCTTAACATAGTTAGCCGATTTGAAATGCCATTTTACTTCCATTGAAATCGATCGTATGATTCTTGTCTCTAACATAGCAAAATATTCCACTGCTTTCGCTGCCCACTCTAATATCTCTTTGGTTTTGATACAATCTCTTGTCTAGATTTCTTCCCGTTTTTCCTATATAAACTTTATGGCAATCATTGCATGGTATTGCATATACTCCTATGTTAATATGTTCTTTGGGTTTCCTGGCAATCATCAATTAACTTAAGGAATTATTATATTTAAAGGCTAGATTAATACCCGCTATTCCAAATATGTCCTTTAAACTATTTAATTTATTATTAAATGGCAATGTTATACATTTGTTGAAGTCATTAGTGCGGGAAGGCTTATTACCATAGAATGTTTTCCTAGCTGCAAAATGGGCAGACGATATGAACCAATCGGGGTAGTACAAATTAGAAAAAATGGTCCTGATAATGACAATTTTTTCATCTAAATAGGAAGGATGGCATATTTTGTATGCTCTAAGGAAAAGGTTAGAAATATACATATATATATATATATATATATATATATATATATATATATATATATATATATATATATATATATATATATATATAAATATATGTATATATATAAATATATGTATATATATAAATATATGTATATATATATATATATATATATAAATATATGTATATATATATATATATATATATATATATATATATATATATAAATATATATATATATAAATATATGTATATATATATATATATATATATATATAAATAAATATATATATATAAATATATGTATATATATATATATATATATATATATAAATATATGTATATATATATATATATATATATATATATATATATATATATATATATATATATATATATATATATATATATATATATATATATATATATATACACAAAGGGTATGTGATTAGTAGCCACCTTCGCACTACATCCGGCATACCTGATAGGCACTCCTCACCTAAGGCCAAGGTAAGGGAAAAGTTTGCATTTCAGAATGGAATTGAGCAGTGACCTTTCCTATAGTGTCAAATTTTTCTGAAATATATTTATTACTTTCTTATTTTTCTATATCTTCTCCCAGTAGAGAGTTTTCAATATCTTTTTGATCTTCTCTGTTGTAATCGTAATCTTTATTTTCTTCGAAAAATTTATTAATAATCTTGTGTTTAAATACTTTTTGTATACAATATTTTTATTTATTTTATTTAAACCTTTCTCATCTTTATTCGTATATTCAAGGAGTAAAAACTATAATGAGAAAAAATGGTAACTCTTATCAATTATTTGGATAAAAGCTTCAAATATAGCTAAAACCATCCCTAATGCCCTTTTTTTCAAACTCTAAATCAACTCATAGAAATAACTTTGCTAAAAGTTTTTAATGTACGAAAAAAACACCTCTAGGCTCCAATTTTTCGACCTCTAAATAAAATCTTATAAGGAATGTCAGAAAATGAGGGAGAGGGAGAGATCGATTGTGTGTGATCGAGTCACGAGAAAGGGATTTCGAGCGAAGGCCCTGCTTTCAGATCGTCGGCAAACTTGCAGAGCGATAACGCGCCAGAACCCCGTCCCGTTTATAGTCTTACGACCCTCACCGCGAATTCCCCAAACATTCGATAATCATATTTATTTTTTCTGAACTTGACCATTTTCTTTTTTCAAACTGTAAAGCAACTCATAGAATGAACTTTGATAAAAACTTAAAATATACTTAGGTCATAACAGAATTAAGAGCAAAAAATATGTATTATTATTCAAAACTTCCAAAAAATCCCTTTCTTAAATTGTAGAGATAGAGATGATGATGAAATACTCTTGTTCAAACTAATTCTTTTAAAAGCTGGACGCCTCTTCATGGCATGATACCTGGATATGTGCCCGGCATGTTGTGCGTTGAGAAAGGGGGCTGGGTAGCCTTTTCTTATGTAGAGCAGGACAAAATAAACACCGGATAATGAGATAACGAGTACACGACCAGGAATCTGAACGAACCCGACCCCTTAATGGAGACGAGGGGACCTTTGACAGACGCCAGAGGTATAAGGAAGGTCATAATTGCTACGCCCCTTCTCATGGAATAATAATGACTCCAATAGTGGGAATCGCCCTGGTCCTTATGGGGAGAACCTCAGAAATGCCCTTCTAGTTTCCTGACACTTGGGGTTGATATCGTACCCCAGTCACTTGAGAATCACGTTCATAATTCCTCTCCCTTCCCCTGAAACTAAAATTCAAGGAGAAAATATCTTTAGATTAATTATCTCTGCAAAAGGATTTTGAATGTGATCCTTTTATATTTTTTAGCCCCTAAGTTTCTGAACGTCCCCTTTTCTTCGCTTTATGGGTAACCCCCCATTAGCCTGTCTCCTTTAACGCTTACCGCCTTCTATTCATTCCTTCTCTACCCTTAACTGATATTCATTTCTATCTTATTTTGAGAAACAACCATTAAAGTACACAATTGTCTGTTTCAATCGGAGAACATGAAAAATCCAACCAGGAAACGCCATAGGCAGATGGAAACTTCGAACTAACGCTTTGACACTGACTTCATATGAGCGGCATCGCTGATTCTCAGAAGGTAAAGATATTTTTAATTAGGATCTCAGTGAATCACCGGATCAAGTCAGTTTTTGAAGTGTTATCTTATTTAAAATATTGCTGGATTATAGGTTTCATATAGCCTACGCATAGCGTCGTATATAAAAATAATCACCCAAATTCTCGTAGCCATGGAGACCATAGAGCCTCCGAATAGCTTCGCATATAAAATAAGCCCCTGGAATTCACGTAGTCAGTCACTTAGCCTACGTATAGCCTCGTATATAAAAAAAATCACCCAAATTCCCATAGCTATGGGGACCTCATAGCCAACGCATAGCGTCATATATAAAAGAAATATTCGCTGGTCCAATCCTGCACTTGTGAGGAGTTGTCAAATGGTCTTATTTCCGTTATTGTCTGCCTCTGGAAAACTAGAATTATTAAGATGATCAAATCGAATATTTCATTATCGTTTTCGCAATGAAAACTCTACAAAATTAATAACTTTTCTATCTAAACTTTTATTAAATAATAGTGAATGATGCAGTGTAGAAGTGTGCTAGCGGGTAACTATATTATGATTTGTTTTGATAACTACATGTCAGTGGGTTCTAGCATTCGAGAGGGATAAACTTTCTTTGTTTCGTTTAAAAAAAGATAATTAAATTAATAAACTATTTTATTAATGGTCCAGAAAAAAAACCATTTTCTCTCTTTTTGCCCCCAAAAGCCTTTATCCTTTAAAAGACTTCATTTTCCAGGAGCTGCCTCGTAGAGGTTATGGATTAGCCATTTACAGACGACTTTTCTTATGTTCCAATGGCCACTAACGAGGGCAGGGGCTATTGAAAACAACCACAACAACAAAGAGCTGCCTCTTGTAGGTGATGATCATGGTTTATTAAAAACAACAACAACAAGTTGCTTTGCACAGGCTATGGAGGTGCCTTGCGTAGTCTATGGATTGGACTTTTGCAGACTCCTTCTTTGCTTATGTTCAGAAATGGAGAAAAATGGCTTTGGTACTAGCTAATACCAAAATGTTCTTTATCGTCCAAGACAAATTTGATAAAACTTGTCATTGTACAATAAAAAATATTTGTTAATTCTTCATAATAACGTAGCACTAAAATTAGCATTTGGATTTGCCTAGTTATATTATTTTTTAGACTTTTGTAAATATTTGTTACTGTATTATGAATTTTG
Source organism: Ceratothoa steindachneri (assembly GCA_963969495.1). Lineage (NCBI taxonomy): Eukaryota > Metazoa > Arthropoda > Malacostraca > Isopoda > Cymothoidae > Ceratothoa > Ceratothoa steindachneri. Next base: position 82,583,044 of record OZ018330.1, on the reverse strand, counting down.
ACAGCAAGGTATTCTATATCTCCTTGCCTGACCCTCTCCCAGTAGGGGTAGGTAGATCTTACACAGAATATCGCACACATACCCAAATGCGACACCGCAGTCTTTCCTCTCCTGTCATCACAGCGCAACATAATCTCATCTTACCCCTTACTCAGAGCGGGTCTCCTTTCCCCCTGCCCCAGTGTAACGAAGGCTCCTCCTAGTTGTTAGCTGGCTATGATTAAAATTACAAAATAGTTCCTGACCCCCTCCCCCTCCAAAAGTAAAAAATCAGTTCTTGATACCCTCGAGTTCACTACCAATTTCCATACTAATCTTTATGTTGGTTTATTTAATGGATCGGGGAGTCCGCTAACAGACTGAGGATTCCTGAAGAGTGCGTCCAGAAATGAAGCGAGAGTTATCAAGATGCGCTATAGAATATGCTATATCGAGTCTTGCAATGCCACTATCTCATATTCGGAGCCGGACGAGAAAGTAACGAATTTAAAACTTCATCATTTCCAAGGACAACCTTTAATAGAGTTTTCAATCTCAATGGGGCGTAAAAAGTCAACGTTGTGTCACCTCGTCTCGCGAGATTTCATCAAAAATACAAAGGAAAGTGACTTTCGACCGCCCTTTCCTATTTTCCTTCACAAGGTCGCAACGATATGAGAAAAGGGAACTGCAAAAACTTGCAAAACGCGTTTCCATTATTCTTGTTTTGCCCCAAAACATTCTTTGTGTAATTAGACATTTCCGAATGCAGACTCGTACCCATTTTCTCTAGTTAAATGTCATTAACTGCCCTTGAATCCTAAAATATGAGTCTACTGTACCAACTTAACACCTCACATCATGACTCCACAACTTCACAATTGAACATCCAAAATCAAGATGTCTCACCTCGCCATCCAATGATAATACAATATCCCTAATCACGCCACTATCCCAATAGCATCTAATTCTCCTGAAGGAAAGGATCTACGTAACGTCGTTGTGAGGTGAGTGAAACGTGAGCAGAAACTCGCCTTAGAGATGGGGAGGGGAAGCTTTGAAGCCCCTCCAATTTAGCGGCCGGAGCTCACCTATTGCCTCGAATCTTCAGGAGTTACTGCTGGGGACATTAGAAAACGGACTTTTGCGTGTACTTAGATTTTGTCTCTTTCACGAACAGAAAAAAAATCTAATAAATTGAAATTTGAGACCGGAACGATGTTTTGAAAACGCCTAATCATTCCAAATCATATGCCCGGTGATAGATGTGCGTCGCTCCACTTCCGCAATCGAGTGGATTTCATCTTGCATATTCTTTCATACCGTCTTCCAGCTCTCTTTACGCGTAAAAGTATCTAATTTATGATATCGTTCACCCATCTTCTGCCTTTTTTCTAGCAATGTGTCCTACTCATTTTCACCTTAGAACTTTCATTCTTTTTGCTATATCTGTCAACTGTGTTTGTTTTCTTATTTAAGTATTAATCTAATCTTCACGTCGTAAAGCCTGCGTCAAAATAATAATAAGCTATACTCTGCATGACCTTCACACTGCTAGTACACGTAAACTATCTTTAAGATAGGGAAGGGGCTTTGGACGCGGAAACCAACCAACCTTTCGTTTCAAATATGATCCTTGACATCCAAATGGAAGCATAATCTTTGCAGTGTATATATATATATATATATATATATATATATATATATATATATATATATATATATATTATACTATTTTGATGCTGAACTGTCAGCTCACGATCTTGTACTTACTCTAAAATTTAATCACCAAATCTAATTGCCCTAATTTCTGCAAAATTGTATATTTTTTCCTCTTTGGAAAGTTCTTTGTTCAGTCCTACTGATAGACCAACATGTGATAGGTCTATTATCAATTATTAAAAATCCTCGGGATTTGATGCAAATAAAACGGCTTAGAAATCTCATCCAGTCGTGCAGTAGTAAAGGACTTAGGTGGAGACGAAAGCACTCCGGTCTCACAGCTTTTATTTACATTATTTTTACTAGTTACAGTTCCAAGAACTGAATTATTGTTTGTCTTTACTTGATCTAAGGACTTTTCTTACGCAACGAATGCTATGTAGACAGGCATTTTTAACTTTAGAGCAAAGAAATTTCCCCCATTTATATTTATAAATAAGCCGAACCTGCAGTACTCCTTACAGGAAGAGCTTGCGCTTAGAAGGTATCTCTTCGGTTTGTGGCTTACGGCCTATCCGGCTCTGGTAACGGTATTTTGGTCTAAAAATATATTTAAAGGTTTCCAGTACATACATATCTCCTAATAATTTAATCTTGTTCTATGGGTTTTTTTTTAGATCCACGCTTATATTCTAGCCCTAACAGGAAAAAAAACCCAACTTTTATCGGAATTCTTTTAAAATGCTGGAAAAACAATCTTCCCTCTTCCTCCCCCCCCCACATCCAAAATCGCTCTAATAATTTCATTTTGCCTTATTCGTATTTTAGGAGCCAGTAGCTATTTCATCGGGCTAAAGATAAAAAAGGAAAATCTATTTTGAAATAACTTCAATAAAATCTTCGAATTTACGAAAAAAAATCCAGATGCAAATTTTAAGAAATTTTCTGAACTTCACCATTTGTAATTCTTTTTCTTTAAAAAAAATTCCCAAACATTCGATAATCCTATTTATTTTTTCTGAACTTCACCATTTGTAATTCTTTTTGTTTTGTTTTTTTTAATTCCAAAACATTCAATAATCATATTTATTCGTTCTGAACTTCGCAATTTATAATTCTTTTTGTTTTAAAAAAGTTCAAAGCATTCATTACTGTTAATCATATTTAGTTAATTTCAAAAGTAACAAACATGGTCATTTTCAGACTTTAAAAAAAATCTTAGGAAATATCCTGAATTTTACCAAAGTCAAACTAAGGATAAATGATGGCAAAAATTACTTTAAATACTTTGTTATCCCTTCAAAATAATCAAATTTTAAGATGGCTGCGCTGTCACTAGGCCCTGACCTTTACGCTTTTGCAGTCTGAAGAAATTCTTCTTTTTTTTAGCTACAAAAAATGGACGATACTAATGTCCATGAATAAAATGGGATTTTGCCTTTGGAATCTTCATAGAGTTAATTATTACAAAATTAGTAGATGAGAACACAATTAGGAAGTTACGCATGAAAATACTCGTATGCACGCACCCTTGCCATATCTTCCAAGGAAAAAAACACAAATGCTGTGATTAAGGAAAATTCCATCGTTAGTCACCCCGGCTTGAGTCTGCTGCCTGTCTTGTAAATCTTCCCAATAAATCTCTTTTATAAGTTAAGAGTTCGAGTTCCACATAACGGTCTGATTCAAATCCTGATGTTAAGCCTCTCGGCCAGTATTCTTGTCATTCTTGAATCCCCAGGTTTACAAACCCAAACAAGCTCTGTAAAATTAAATTATGCCTAGTCAAGATAGGAATAGTGAAGCCAAACCAATCCACCGATTTATTGTGTGAGAAGTATGAACATAAGAAAGGAAGACGAGTCTGCCTAAGGCTAATCAATAGCTTATAGGAGGCAGCTCCTGTTCCTACCACCAAGTTCAGTCCCATTATATAGGTAAGGCCTAGAATATAAGGGAGTTCGGTACCTTATTAAACCTCTCGATAAAATCCACTCCACCCCCTATAGTATCCTCACTCTTTAATCTATCCAGTCTATTTTTAAAACGCTGCAGGGAGGGCGTTTCGGGGCTCCATTAGGTTGCGGTCTACCGTAGTATCCGTATAGTCTATGGTGAGAAATGACCTTTAGCGTGTGGTCTTCCATTCATGGTATAATTTTATTACCTGTTATTATTTTTTTCAAATAATAATAATAACAATAAGAAGAAGAAAAAGAAAATGAAGAATGATAATAAAAGAATAATAATAATTATACTGATATGTGGTCACTTTATCTTTACCCTTTTAACTTAACCTAACCTAACTAATGGATTCCACCATAATTATTACCATTAATGCAATATTTAGCCTTTTTTATCATTTTGATTCTGATTGATTATGATTTGTATGATTAAGTGTAAGTCATTAATAATATATCATTTATTCAACATTATTCAATTTGTTTTTATCATCCTGTAGTATAAAGCTCTTATAGCGGAGCTAGGGTGCACACTTATGTGTGAACGACTTGGTAGACCCCCCTTAAAGTGAAAATGACCTAGTAAACCGCACGTGAAAGTGTAAATAACCTGGTAGACCGCACGCTAAAGTGTAAATGACCTGGTAGACCGCACACTAAAATGTGAACGACCTTGTAGTCCGCCTCTAAAGTGAAAATGACCTGGTAGACAGCACCCTAAAAAAAAAATAACCTGGTAGACAGCACGCTAAAGTGTGAACGACTTGGTAGACCGCCCTTAAAGTGAAAATGACCTAGTAAACCACACGTGAAAGTGTAAATGACCTGGTAGACCGCACGCTAAAGTGTAAATGACCTGGTAGACCGCCTTTAAAGTGAAAATTACCTGGTAAACCGCACGCTAAAGTGAAAAGGACCTGATAGACCGCACGTTAAAGTGAAAATGACCTGGTAGAGAGCACGCTAAAGTGAAAATGACCTGGTATAGAGCACGCTAAAGTGAAAATGACCTGGTATTATTATTATTATTAAAGTTCCAAGCCACAACCCCAACTGGAAGAGCAAATAGCTATAAGCCCAAGGGCCCCAGCGGGGAAAGAAACCTGGTATGGAAAAAACGAAACAAAGATTAAGAAAAACACAATAAAAAAAAAAAAAAAAAAAAAAAAAAAAAAAATTAAATGCTATAATGTTAAAAATATTATAATATTATATATGTGTGGATAATGAATAAAATATTAAAGTTATAAGTTTCTGTTAATTAAAAATGTATTAGCACCCACTTTAAATTTCTGAAGTTCCAAGGACTCAACAACAACACTAGGAAGTTCATTCCACAGTTTAGTTGTGTTAGGAATGAAACTTCTTGAAAACTGTGTTGTGTTGAATCTCATAGGCGTAAAGGCCCTACTATTGGCATTTAGTACACCTCTGGTAACTCGTTGAGGGACATATAAATTGGGCAGATCGTGATGCAGTGGATGATCTGCATTGTTAAAAATTTTATATAAGATGCATAAGGAGCTTATTGCTCAACTTTGAGGTCAGGAATTAAAAATCTTATTGCTCTCAAATTTTTATCTAATAAATTAAGATAAGAGTTGGCTGCCGAACTCCAAACAGGGGCGCAATATTCAAAACACGGAAGAATAAAAGCATTAAAACAATTTTTAAGAACAGTCTGCTCTCCAAATACTTTGTAAGATTTCCTCAAAATGCCAATTTTTTGAGCAATAGAGGAGGAAATAGATCGAATGTGATTCTCAAAAGTAAACCTAGAGTCAAGCATAACTCCAAGCAACTTAAAAGAATCACATATGGAGATGGGAATGTTATTTATTAAAAGATCTGGATGGGGAGGATCTAGTGTTCTGGATCTGCTAACAATCATACTCTGGGTTTTCTTTGCATTTAACTTCATGACCCATGAAGTGCACCAAACATTTATCTTAGCCAGATCTCTATTTAAAGACTCTGCAACCGATGCTCTCAACTCAGGAGATGGGACTGGGGCTATTAGAGTAGCATCATCAGCATAGGCTATAAGTCTATTTTCCAGTCCAAACCACATATCATGGGTATATAATATAAACAGTAGAGGACCAAGAACACTGCCTTGTGGTACACCAGATAGCACCTCTCTCTCATCACTAAAATTATTGTCAACATAAACCTTTTGATGTCGATTTGTTAAAAATTGTTCAATAATATTTAAAAATACACCACCTACTCCCAACTGCTTCAACTTAAATATCAGGGCCTTATGATTGACACGGTCAAATGCGGCACTGAAATCCAGGCCAACTAAGCGAACTTCTTGACCAGAGTCTAATGATTTTTGGACAATGGTGGAGACTGTGAGAAGTGCATCACAAGTGCTCAGACCCTTACGAAATCCAAACTGTAAAAAGGGAAACAGACGATTAAGCTCGGCAAATGTACTTAAACGTTTAGCTAGTAAACGTTCAAAAATCTTAGATAGAACAGGAGTTATAGAAATGGGCCTATATTCAGTAGGGTTAAAACTACCACTTGCACTTTTACATAGTGGAATGATGTTACCAATTCTCCAACATTCGCAAAAACTACCACTCCTCGCCAGCTTCCGAAGAATAACGGAAAGCTTGGGAGCCAAATACTCTGCAGTTTTCTTAAAGAATAAAGGGAATATACCATTTGGGTCAGTACCACCATAAGCATCCAGATCAAGAAGTAACTGTTTTACTTCACTTGAACGGAAAGCAATCTTGTTTAACCTTGGTTCAGGGAAACAAGTGTCAGGTAGAGTTAGATTCTCATTACTTTGTTTATTATCAAAAACATCAGCCAACAGTGTTGCCTTTTCTTCAGGACTAAGGGTAATGGAACCATCAGGTTTAAGAGGGGGTGGCATAGATGAATCATTCCCAAAAAGAGCAGACTTGAGAGTGGTCCAGAATTTGTGGGAATTTGCTGTGCGCTGAAGAGTTCCCTTTGTGGTAGTATTGAATTCAACTTCAGCATTATTATATACCCTCTGAGCTGCTGTTCTGTAGTGCACATAATTATCCCATAGAAAGGCAGATCTACTCCCCTTCCACAGGTTGTAGGCTTCTTGTTTCTGCATATGAGCCCTCTTACAGTCATCATTAAACCAGGCTTTGTCCTTAGTGCGATATCTGATCATACGGAATGGAACATGTCTATCAATAATTGAAACAATTTTATCATTCAAAATACGAACTGCTTCAACCTCCTTATATATTAGTGGCCAGTTGATCCGGGAGATATCATTTAATATATTGCACCAGTCTACTTGAGATTTGATGAATACTTTGCTTGTATGAGCTATATTAGGAATAGATTGCTCAATACAGATAGTTATAGAAATTGCACAGTGGTCAGAAGTTCCCACAGGAGGATCAACAGCACTTGTAACGACTCCAGGGGAATCAGTGAAAACCAAGTCAAGGCAGTTCCCAGATGAATGGGTAGGCTCCCTAATGACTTGCTCACAACCCGACTCACACGCAAAATCATAAGCCCTGATACCATGACAGTCAGTAGGGGAGACAGAAGACAGCCATTGCCTATGATGAGCATTGAGGTCTCCCATAAATACAAAGCAGGCTTTCCGGTCATTTTCCTGTACCTTGGCCATGGCAAGGAGCAGACAATCAAAAATAGTATCATCTAAGTCTGGATTGCGATAGACAGAAAAAAGATAAAAATTATTTTGCTTACCACATACTTTCATAACTTGCATCTCATGGCAAGAACAAGCATAGGAGGTCTTTGAAGCAGAGTAACCATTCCTGATGTAAACTGCCATTCCTCTAGCCCTAGGAATGGCATCACGCCTAAGTAAAATTGGTTTTTTGAAGCCTGGTATAAGTAGTTCAGAGACATGCCTCATATTTGAAACCAGGGTCTCTGAACAGAGCAAAATGTCATGAGACTTGGATGAAGCAGTCAAGTCTTTAATATTGGCATGTAGGCCCCTAATATTAATATAGAGTAGACGACATTTTATCTGACGAGGATGACCAGGTCCAGGGTTGAGCTCAATATCTCCTGATAAAATTAAAATCGATATTAAAAAAATAATATTAGCAACAAGATCTTCAACAAAAATAACAATTTGTACAACAACAACAACAACAATTTGTACAAAATTATTCAATAGCAAAACTTTCATTAACTGAATATTATATGTCGGAAAAAAACTGGTCAACATGATGGAGCCGACACATCATGCAAGGCAAAATTCCCTTCAGGACGCCACAACAACTGAGGGAGGACAGTAATGATGACTTTGGAATGAAAAAGAATAAAGAAAAGAGAAAAGAAAAGAATAGACCAAGGCAACCTCTTGAAAAGCCATCAGAGCCTCTTTGCTCATCTATTAAGCCTGCCCTACACACCATTTGAGTAAAACAAGAGGAGGAATGAAAAATAGGAAAGTATGCCTAAATGTACCCTTAGGCAGGGATCTCAAACACAAGAGAGTGGAAGACCATGGTACAGAGGCTATGGCACAATCCAATGCATGAGAACACCTTTCTGTCAGGGAGGTCCCTTAGCCTTTGACTAAGTGTCTATCCACAAGACAGTGGAGGGTTTGGATTCAGAGTTATCCCTCTCCTAGGCGGATTGTCAACCAAGACTTCGAGCTCCACCTGCCCGGGTTTGAGTTCGGAGTTGTCCCTCTCCTAGGTGGATTGTCACACAAGACTATGAGCTCCACCTGCCCATACCGTAACCCTGGTATAGGGTGGCTACCGAGCGCTACGCCTTGCCAAAGGGGGACTCGTGATTTTGTCCGGGGCTGCTTATTCAGTTTATTCGCAACTAACCTCTATATCTAGAGGCCTTCCCCCGATCCGCAACCTGGGGACCCGATGGATGGGAGTTGTCATCTCCAGAATGACCTGGTAGACCGTACGCTAAAGTGGAAATGAGCTAGTCGAACGCACGCTAAAGTGTAAATGTCCTAGTAGAACGCACGCTAAAGTGTAAACGACCTGGTAAGCTGCACGCTAAAGTATCACTGACGCTGCTATCCTACGACTACTGACAAAATATTTCATTCATCTACCCTTCGATTTTAAACTAATCTCTTTTCTAAACCTAAACTTGTCCAGTTTAATCCCATTGCTGCGTGTCCTCTCCTGTTTGCTAGAAATAAGAATCTTAACTCTCTCTCTCTCTCTCTCTCTCCTCCATTATAACCTTTTACCCACTTGAGGACTTCAATCAAGTCCCCTCGAACTCTTATTTCTAAAATATGTAGATTTCGGCTCTTAAGGCTTTCACTATAAGATAAACTCCTCAACCCATGAGCTGTTATCGACCAAATCTTAATCCCACATCTGATCAACAGGCCTAAAATTATACGTTTTTAAACTCTTCGAAAATCAGGAGCAGTTAAAAAATTATTAAATGGTATTATTATTCCCCACACACACTTGTATCGCTGTAATCAAGGTATTAAATTACTCATTAACATATAGAACCACCTTCATAAAATACTAAAACTCTCGCTTCATTAACGCCTCCTTTCATATATCAGAATATATGAGGCATCATGTCTATCGGGAATCAATGGCGCCCTCAAGTTCAAAGAGAACTCCAGCTCTAATGTGGACCTTCAAACGACAGCTATATTTATCTTGTAAGTTGAAATCTGATTCAAACCATACAGGTTCGAAAGTTACTTTGCCATATCTAAACTATCCGTAATTTTATCAGGTGGATTTATTTCTCTAATGTGGTATGATTAGTTCGTCCAAATTATAAGAAATTGACCCAGTCAATAAACTAATAAAAAATGAGTGATATTGTGGTAGCAGAGGAATGGTACTTTTAAAGTGGGAGCTTAGATTCTATTTTAGTGCATGGTATTGACTTATCACCACCATCATCTTTCAAATTCTCAATGAATTTTTTCACTACCTAATTTAGATGATAAGTGGAGGCCATTTCGACTACCCAAATATATAAATATATACTTAGAAAAAGACCCAATAATTTTGGTACTTACTGCGGACTAAGGACGAGTTGATCAAATCGAAATATAGGCTTCTATCTAATTTACTGACCCATCTAACTATTCTACCTCACTGTTTTTGGTATGTAGGAGTTTTTTCACATTTAACCGTATAAAGAAAAAGAGTACAAAACCATTTGAGAAATAAATTGCTAAAGATCCACGATTGGCAATAGAAGCAATAATCAGAGTTCAAAAGAATCGCCCCAACCTGAGAAGTTACACCAGAATCGGCGCAGGAAGTAAGGAGAGGCATAATACTGTAAGTACAATGATAAAAATATCGGAATATTATTTTCTTTTTATTGCAGGTAATTTATATTAATTCCATTTACCCTTATACCAAAGCCTTGAGGGCCATTACATACCAAGTGATCAAATTAGGAAGACATAATGAAAAAAAATATATAAATTGTCGATGGTCAATATGTTAGATAAATGTAGAATCACTTAAAAATAACTAAAAAACAATTTAATAAATTGCAAATTGTAAAAGGACTAAGAATTTTCAATTATTTTTGTCTGGAATCTCTTCTTTCTTTTGATTACCCCTATTGCTCGAACTGGGGCTAGATAGCCACGGGTTTCTTTCTGTTGGGTATTTTAGGACGAGTCACAACGAAACATTTAGTTAGTCCGATTCAATGGTGAAGAAAGTATTATAAGTGAATACTAAAGTTTACGGAAAAAACGGTATTGAATAACACTGGCTGCCATTAACATGTCGCTATTGGAAAATTAGTGAAACTTTTAAAATTTTAAGTTTATGTAAAATCCATTATAAAACAAATTATAAGTGACCCCAAATTCAAGAAAAGTAGATATTGATAAATAGTATAGTCACAAGATAAATGGATTTAAATCTCGTATTTCGATGACAGCTCTAGTTCGAGAGTGAGTGAGTGATTGTGTAAGTAGGTGAGTAGGTGACTGAGTAGCTTATTATGTAGATAAGAGAGAGAGAGAGAGAGAGAGAGAGAGGAGAGAGAGAGAGAGAGAGAGAGAGAGAGAGAGAGAGAGAGAGAGAGAGAGTGTGTCACAAGGAATAGAAGAAACTCAAAAACCTTTCGATCCATTACTAGGAGATACCAATGTCGTATCTAGTTTAACACGTACAGTATTTTGTCCAGCTGAAACTTGAACTGTTCAACTGATGAACATTTCACCACCTGTGTTGGAAGATGGTTCCCTCGTATGTCGCAGATCTTCTACAATAAAAAGTTACTGCAAACGCTCGTCCTAAAATGGGATAGATCTAATTTGTAAACGTGGCTGCGCGTCGGATTCATGTGCAACAGGAACAAATTCCTGTAGTCACTATTTTCAATGACAAACAGTTATATTAAATTTATTTGGTATTAAGGAACAACGTTTCGGACGTATCGCCCATCTTCACGTTCTAAAATAATTAAACAATTAAAATACAGTGAGATATGATAAATAAGTCATAAAATCTGTTAAAACAAGGAAAAGTTGAAATAAGGTGAGTAAAAATATAAAAACCAAAAATTATGAACAAACTAACATTGAGAAAAAGACATATTAAGATCTGATTAAGATAAAAAAGATGCTAAAGTAAAAGATCCATATGGTAAAAATGACGATATATAATATAAAAAGTTAAGAAAAATAAAAAAAAAGACTAGAACAATTTAAACTTGCAATATTAAAAATAATCAAGTTAAGACCATTTAGATAAATGAAAAAATTAATAGATAACTCAGGGATTTAAAAAACAAGAGTATTAAACAAAAAAGTGTTTCAAAGTATCTATCAAATGTAACCATTAATGAAACAAAAAAAACAAAAAACGAAACAAAAGTATATTATTAAAGTATAATGTTGCTTACCGATGAAGTTCAGGTGAAATCACGAAGTGAAGAAATTATAATGAGAGTAGCTTGAAGAAGGATAGGTTTTTGATTGGTTGGTTTGTGAATAAGAGAAAGTTGGTTTGTTGTTGACTGGGGTAATTATAATTAAGAAATGAGAAGGGGGACAGCGGTAGTTTCAATGTTGAGTGTAGGAGATTTTGTCTTTATCAGTAGGGATTCCAAAATTCTTAGACTATATTCATTGTTTTTGCGACCAATTATTTTTAAATTCTCGATAGAACATTCTGTCTTGGATTGTATAATAGATGTGATTTTCAATTATTATAAACAAATTAGCCCGTGCCCCCTCGTATTAGAAAAAAAAAACTTGTCTTGTCTCTCATTGGATAAAAACCTACACTTCGTTATTCAAAAGGCTTCTTGAATCAACCTTTTGGTAGCTCTCGCGATGAGCGTCGTGGTTATTTTAGCGAAGAGTGCTTGATGACAGGTTCAAATCCAACTCCTTTATTCATTTTCATATAACGGTTAAAATTGTTTGCCCTATTTATCCGTTTCTATATCTCCCATTTTCTCTCTTAAGCTTTATGGTTCACGTAATAAATTCCTTAGCCTTTTTCCAGGTTGTGTTACCAGCTTTCATTTCTTTAGGCCTTTAAATAGCTCTATTGCATATCACGTGTCATGTGATTTTCAATTATTACGTATATAAGTATATTCGTATAAGTATGTATTTCATACCTTCGTTATTAATGTATAACGATGTATCTCTCTCTGAATTGATATTTCTATATGCGATTCCTTATACTTCCGTTATATATAAATTGTTCCAACTAACATTTATTTTATAACACATCAGCGATAGTCATTTTTTTGTCAATTTCTTTCAACTACAGATCGAAACTATTCCCGTTTTAATAAAATTTATGCTTTCAAGCAATAGTTTCTTTGTACATATATTATATATATATATATATATTTGTTATTTTTTTCTATTTCATATTCTCTTCTTCGTTGATTTTCCTCTTCGCATTCAATAGTATTTAACACGTATCCTTTATTTTTTCAAATTTCACGATTTTTTGCTTGTATAAGAAAACTTTTATGTACAAATTTTATTAATGGGATTTTTTATAATCCTGAAACGTTTGAAATAAATGTTACGAAGCGTCTTCGATTCTCTCCTGATTTTTCTTTTTATGGTCGGGTTCTATCATATCCCATCAACAATGCTAAATAATCATTAAAAAACATATTAAAATATGCATATAAAGAACTTTAGAATACATGTCACAAACTGTGGAACTTAAAACAATAAAGGTAACACATTAAATACTAGGAAATACGAAGAGGAAAACTTACTAGGAAGGGATATGAAATAGGAAAAATTTCACAATGAATTTTTTTACAAAATAACGTAAAAATAACTAACAAACTACCATACTAATAAATATGTGTAGTAAAGTTCTGAATTGTTACTTACCGACTCAAGTATCTTGAAGTTCTCGAGTGTGAATCCAGATTCTCTTTACGAGAGATTATTTCGAATTGGAGAGGGGATCACGTTTGCTAAGTTGAACGCCAGTTCTTTCAATCTGCATATATGATGTATAAAGCGGGAGTAAAGCGCGCGCCTCTTAGCCTCTACATATGATACAGTGATACAGCATTTACAACGAAAACATTATATAATTTTGGATCGCATAATGGTGAGTTATAAGATTAAAGCTATTAAAAAATTAAATACATAGCTTGGTTTAATGATGATTTCAGGTCTGCTCACATGACTGCTGGTATTCTCTCGTCGGAGAACAGGATGGCCTCGTAATAATTCAAATTTTCGTTAAAATATATAAGGGGTTGTGCAGCTGTTCAGTCTAATTAGAAAGCTGCAGAGATTATCTTAATAATGGGTTAAGGCGCCTTCTTAATAGCACACTACTGTGTTACATTAGAATCTTTCATTTTTTATATCAATTCTAGTATGCCACCTTCAGGAATGTTCTCCTATTATATGCGGGCCAAAGGATTAATCTACTATTTTAGCTATGGTTGGTATGATTAATTAAGGTCTGGTTCTGCCTTTGCCTCATGCAAGTTTCTAGTTTGGAAATTCATAGGAAACTTAACCATAATGAATTAATCGGAATTGACGACCACATTCTTAATCACTTAGTTTATTGAGTTTCAAACTCAGGATCTCTAATGAATTGATGGAGTTGAGGACAATCAAAGATGCCAGCTTTCAACTTCTCCATGGTTAATCTTGGAAAAGCTTAGCACTAGTAAGCGAAGCAACCACCATCCTTGCCGAGAGATTTAGTGAGCTGTTTGATCAATCCGAACTTGATGTGCAGCGGTAAGAAGATTATCCTCTCTCTGCCCACCAGAGAGTTATTTATGAGGTTCCTTTCTCCGCAAGACACATATTCCTCCCGTACAGGCCATTTATTTTTCTTGTAATGCTGAGTTCGGTTCCTGCTCACCCACATGCACAGAAAGCACGAGTACTTGGTGAACCCTGACTGTTGTCCCAACAAAAATTTCGAAATCTTCAGGTCAACACAAATCAACCACTTATGCTGATCATAACAACTTTTCGCCAACACGTACTTCACCGCTTACTACTTCTCCTTCAGTGTAGTCGAGTGATCGAGGAGTACAAATGCAAACTGGTTTTCGTTGTGCAGCAGAACACATTTTAGAGATCGCTTGCTGCTGTCAATGAAGAGTCTCCAATCTTCGAGTTTGTACTATGGCACTCCAAGCATGTTCAGAAGATGCGCAATATCTGTACATTACACCAAGTCTTTCTCTTCAGAGAAATAACGGAGGTATTTTTGATGTCTGTTGCATTATCAGAGATGAGTTTTTCCTTCAATCTGGATGCCAAAAAGTTCGGCAGAGGCCTTTGACAAGCTGAGATCGCGAACTAGATCAACTAGCTCCTTTTAGGAAAAAGGAGCATCATCATCAAAAAATACTTCTTTATTTTCTTCAACACTGGCAGAATCTTAGTAACTAATGTTAGGAAGTTCTCTGAAGACAGGTAGTGGAATTTCATGATAATGAGCTACAGGACGACGTGATGATTGAAGATTCACATGATACCAAATTGAGCATGGTAAGCACGCTTTATGAAACTTGTGACTGGATTCCTGTTATGAACAACCTTGTATTCGCTGCAGATGTAACAGGACACATAAGGTGTATTTTTGCAAGATCTTCTGGCTGAATTCATAAGATCAGGAATCCTAGTCAAATCAAGAGCACATTAGTAGCAGTTCGTGCTCCCTCCAAACCATAGGAATTCCAAAATTTATACAACTTTTCTTGACATTGGTCCAACGACGCAAATACTCGATACATGCTTTACATACCACAGGTGGCGCCAAAGTCTTATCCAGGTCACCAACATTCATATCAAAATAAGCATAGTACGCACGGTTTATGAAACTAACTGGATTCCTATTATGAACAGGGGTAGATTCGCCGCAGTTTTAGCAGGACACATCGGGTTCATTTTGTCAACTTCTTCTTGCTGAATCCACTTCATTCACTTTCATAATCAAAATAACAGTTAGTCAAAAATTGACGCAAGTAAACTCTTCGGAATTCATTTATTTAAAGAAATAGGAGAGATTTTTGTATGGTATATAAATAGAAAATACTTGTGCATGGCAATAAATCAAAAAGTTAATCTGATTGAGCAAAACCAATGTGGTTTTTGTATTCAGCGCACTAAAGTTCTCCTAAATCAGCTAGAGAAATTAAGACATTAAAGTTGCTGTTTTCTAGTGTAATCTTCCATCATAATCTGTCGTAATTTGAAAAGGAGATTCAGAGGCATTGCAACTGCAGTCGCTTAAACTCAGTTAACGCTTTGTGAACTTCAGTGCATCATCTCGCTTGGATATTTTAGTGGTTCCATTTTCCAATGAATTACAATCAGGACTTCAATTTCTTGAGCATTTGTCAAGAGTGAACTTCCACTTTAATTTATATTATATTAATAGAACCTTTTAGGAAAAAATCTATAAGTTAACCTTATATATATATTGTTTAAAGTACTAATATGGGTTTGGTAGTTTGAATTCATCATCATGCTAACTTGCATGCCATGCAGTGTCTTGGTTATTTATTTATTTCTTTGTCTATAACTCTGACAAGCGCGTCTTCTTTTGGCAATTAAAAAGTTCTGCGGGTTGTCCCCTAAGCCACGCACCATAGGGAAAACGGAAGTTTAGAGTATTTATTCGAAGTTCTGACCATCTTGCCTCATACAAATACTCAGACAGGCGATACACTCATCGCTGACACGTCGTAAGCTGTCAGGAGTTATTTATCAGTATGCAACTGTGATCCTTGATATAAAATGAGGCAGTGACTTTATCTTCTCTGCATACACATCGGCCTTTAAATGATGGCGAAGATAGAAATCCAGAGGTGTGAGGTCAGGAATATTCGGAGACCACTCGACAGGCACAAATCGACCAATTTATTGCCCAGGAAACCGTTTGTTTAGATATTGCCGCAGTTATTGTTCAAAATATAATTAAAGTATTCTGAACCACCTATTTGATAGTAAATATCCTTTCCATTTCCTTTGTTCTTACGTCCCTTACCTCATATATTCCTCTGTTGTGAACTTGACTTGGACTTGGTATATACAATGAGAAGCGACAATGGTGTTGGCTCTTGTAATATATACATATATTGAAAGGAGAGAAAAATATAATCGAACATCCCTAGTGAAAGGGAGGCTATATTAGGCGGTATATTCAAGTTTTATGATATATTAGTTCCTCCCTAAAGGGTGGTCAAGCCTTTGTAATAGTTGTACTCTTTACTTAGAAGGTTTGTTTTATTCTTTTAAAATTGTATTTGTTTATTTCATAAAGTTCACATTTTATTATCTCTTTGTAGCGGCAAATTACAATACTACCGCTCTTTCTGCACATTTTCTTTTAACGAGAACTGGGCCTTGGTTCCGACGGGCTTGCCTGATCTCTCCATCCTCATTCTGTAGCTGTATCCTAGAAATCCCCTCACATTTTAATATATGGTTTCCTGCTTTAAAAAATTCAGCCCTTTTTCCTCAAAACCCCTGAGTACATTCTCTCCTATTTCGACAAACCTGGATTTGAGATTCATTAATGCTTTCATAACTTCTAGTATTAAATACTGCAATTCTTTTCGCTTCAAAGTCAAACAACTCACTTATCCACCCCTTCGGTATATTCAAAACACCGTTTTCGGGGTCGTCACTAAGCCCCTGCAGCACCTGCGGTCGCACGGAACTTCCGCGGATGATGGGCCCCATGTTAAGATCAAAGTCCGTAGATGAGTCATCTATTTACTTCGGTTAAGATGTTGAAGAAGAATTAAACTGTCTATGTCAACTGAAAATTTAAACTAATAAAAATATTGCATTGTCCACAAACATCTCTGAATAAATAGGCTTTGTCTACTCTATGGTCTTTATTGTTCACATAAATTGAAAAAAGGAAAAGCAGATTTGATGTTTTGTTAATACGATCGAATTGTGCGGGAATTTTAAATTTTTGATAAACACCTGTTTTAATTAGAACCACTGAAATAAGGTGATAGGATTCTTTGGTAGCGAAATTTAAGCATCCCCGGCGACTGTTTGGAAAATAAATTATTTTTCATTGAACACTGTCTTGGTCTCTGCTCTTAATTTTATGGACGCGGTATCGGATAACTAATAAATAAATATGGACATGCAGGGACGCACCTAAGATTTTGTCTAGGAAAGCCCCCAATCGGTTTGAAAGTCCAATCAGCGAGATATGATTACGTGATGGTTAGCATTATAATACGCAATGCAGAGTATGGTATATTATAGCACATGGAGAGTATATGTATAATTTTATGCATGTATTAGCTCTATAGCATGCACTGTAGTTGTGCATAATCTAACATAGTCGTCATAATTCTCTTTAGAAATAAGTAGTAGGTCGGCCAAGGCACCAACCGCCCGTTGTGATACTACCACTAGAGAGAATTAGGTCCCTATTAAGGCCGGCCAGTACAACCTGTTGTTGGGTCACTCTCTAGTCACGGACTTTTTCTTAGCCTACACCTACTCTGAATAGTCTAGCATATTCCTTATACACATCCAACTTTACCATCACATTTGACAACACTGAACACCCTAGACTCTTACTTTCTGACTTGTCTGTTCGGGTAGAAGAGCCTCTTTAGCCATTGTAGGCAGCTCCTCTAGGACAAGGCTATTCCCAAATCAAACCACTGTTCTCATTCTTGGATAGTGCCACAGCCTTTGCACTGGGGTATTCCACTTTCTTAGATTGGGGTGCCCTTGCTTTGGGGGTACACTCAAGCTCACTATTCTATCAGTTTGCTCTTCCTCTTGTTTTTCAAACAGTGTGTTGGACAGGCTTAGTAGAAGGGTCAAGGATGCTTGGTGGTTTATCAAGAGGTTGCATTATCTTCATCTTCTTCTTTGTCTTCCTCTATTATTTCTTCTAAAATACCATCATTACTGTTCCTCCTCCAGTGTCTGGTAAACCTGGGGATGTATTTGACCTTGCTGGGTGTCGCGGCTTCCCCAGTTGACCAGTTTATTCCCGTACTTTTTTTTCTCGCATGGGTGAACATTTTTCACAATTCATTGTATATATTGTTCTTGTTACCTATTTTTTAAGTTCTTAAATATTGTTTTATATTTGTTGAGCATGTTGCAGTTGCTACTTTCTGGTGACATTAACTTAATTTTGGTCCGCAAAATCGATTCCGGAAATATCGAATATTATTTAGCAATGTCCGTGGACTATATAAGAATAAAAAGGACTTGGACGTAGCTGCCGATAAATTTGATATCTTCCTTTGTCCTGAGAACCTCGTGTCAGGTTTGCGTCCTATTTGCGAATTGTTAATTCCAGGATTCAAAAGGCCGGTTTTGCTCAAGCGTAATGCCATCCCCAGAGCCAGTGGAATGGCTCTGTATTTTAAAGACGGTTTCGATGCGTCTCATATACCGTTATATGAATGTGGATGTCATGAAACAGGTAGTTACACTCTCCGGTACACTTTTAAATCTTTGTGTATTTGCCAGCTATAGGAACCCGGATTTGGATGAATCTATTTATGACTTTTTGTTAACTAAAATGGCAACAGTTCAACAGGCTCACTCAAGTCTTGCTTTATTTTCGTTGGTGATTATAATGCTCATCATACTGAGTGGCTGAACTTTGTTACTACTACAGATAACCATGGGGTATGTGCTTTAAATTTTTCAAATATTTCAGGCTGTGAGCAGCTGATTAATGAACCCACACATCAATCTGGCAACCGTCTTGATCTCGTGTTTACTGATGTTACAGTTATTGGTATCTGTGAGTGAATTCTCCAGTAGGCTCATCTGATCATAGTTCGATTAAGATTAAGGTTGATTTGGATCAGGTTGTTCCAGATGTTAACTTCTCTAGAAAAGTTTATTTTAATTCCTGTGCCGATTGGCACTAGGTTGGAGTGATATTTATAGAAGCCCGAATATTATCGAATGCTTAAATGACCATCTTAGCCCAATTATAGAGAGGAGAATCCCTTCTAAACTCTTCAGGCTTAGACTTAAGGATAAGCCATGGTTTAATGATGAATGTAAGCTTGCCCATCAAGCGAAGCAAGAAGCTTACCATTTATGGACGAACAATAAATGTGACTTCTTGTGGCATAATTTTCCTGAGCTTAGAAGACAAGCTCAGGTTATATATATGAGAGCTAAAAAGAGCTTATATTGATGGTATAAAAGAGGTCCTTCTCTCCAGTATTACTGTTACAGTTATTGGTATCTGTGAGTGAATTCTCCAGTAGGCTCATCTGATCGGAGTTGATTCTAGTATGCCCCCACTCCTAAATGCTAACAGAAGTGCCATCTATTGCCCTAAAGTAAAGGCTGAACTTTTGGCTGGCCGTTTGATAGTAAGCAGGGTGGTGAGTCGTTGTTGTTGCCTCAGTTATGCTTTCCAGAACCTAAGTTGTGTTCAATGGCCTTCAAATCTAGTGAGGGTAAAACCTCGCTTTTGAATCTTGACAGTCATGGTGGTATCAACCCTAATGGGATATTCTCCATTTTCTTAAAAAAGACTGCGGATTTTATTGCTAAAAAAATTGCTACAAGTTAGTTTGTCTTGCTAGTTTTCCATCAGTGTGGAGGATGGGAAATATTGCAGCATTACCTAAAGGACTAAGTCCATCCTCATCTACTTCAGAATATAGGTCAATATCAATTACCCCGGTCTTATCTAAAGTATTTGTGAAACTGCTCTCTAAGCGCCTTTTTAGGTTTGCTGAAGATAATAATCTGCTACCAACATTACAGTTTGGGTTTCGTAAGGGGCTTGGAACTCGTGATGCACTCTTGTCAATCTCTACAGCATGGTAGGTTTAGATTTCAGTGCAGCCTTTGACCGTGTGAATCATAGAGCACTTATCTACAAGTTAAGATTTTCAAGGATTGGTGGCTCTTTTCTTAATATTTTAAGTGAATTCTTGCTTGCAAGAACCCAGAGGGTCTGTGTTGATGGCGAGTATAGTAGTGTTAAAAATGTCATGTCCGGTGTTTCTCAAGGTAGCGTTCTTGGTCCCTTGCTATTTATTATTTATAAAAGTGACTTGTGCTATGGTTTGAAAAACAAACTGATTGCATGTGCTAATGATGCCTGAGAAATGCAGTAGCAGATTCCATAAAGAGAGACCTAGCACGTACGAGTATCTATGAGTTGTGTAAGCTTTGGGGCATGAAGCTTAACCCTTCTAAAACTCAGAATATGATAGTTAGTCAGTCCAGAACAGTTTTGCCTATGCATCCTGATCTACATATTGACGGAATAGTATTAAATACCAGTGACTATTTTAAGATTTTGGGCGTTACATTTGACAAGAAATGGACTTTTGAGAGGCCATGCGTTATATCGCGTCCTCTGTTTCTCAGAAAGTTGGTATATTGAGGAGATGTATTAGAATGCTTGGAGACGAAGCTATTATAACTATGTGTATTAATTCCTTCCTTCTTCCATGTTTGGAGTACGGCTCTCCTGTGTGATCCTCAGGTGCAGATTCTCATCTTAAGCTCCTGGATAAAGTTGTCATCGGTAAAGTTTATTTTACGAAGTATTAATGTTGACCTGTGGTATAGGCGTAAAGTGAGGTATTTATGCGCGTTGCATCAAGTGTACTACAGTGATTTGGACAAATATAACTAAAATAAATATTGAGTAAACTTTCATAAATTGCATGTTAGGTTGAAAAATGCCCTAGGAACACCCCATTAAAATTATATCACAATCCGTTTATAACTTTTAGAGTTGTCAGTTTCGGCCCAATCCTGTTTGCATTCAATCCCTACGGAACCATCAGTGTATTTCACGTAAGATGGTAATTGTCGAGAAACTGGAGGGTCGCAGAAGGAGACGTATGTTATAGTCGTGATTTACGCAAAAAATACCCCTACAAAAGGTTATTCTCATTTGCGTTTATTTGTTTGTTTTTATTGTTGCACAGTGTATTGAAATTCTACACGTGCCAATGTTGTGGAAATCATGAGGTTCGGCCGGGAAGGTGGGAGTGGGGGTAATAGGCCGGAGTCGTCGAAATAGAGACGATCATTATTTTGACCTTAAGATCTTAGACCTCACAAAGTGTAGAATTTCAATACACTGTACAACAATAAAAAAAACAAAAAAAACAAACGGCGTGGATCTGGATTTGGAGCTGGATCTGGCCTTATTCGTAGAGTAAGATAGGCTACTCAGATTTGGTCATATTCGATAACAACTGGTAGGTACCGAGCTGAATCTGTTTTTTTTTCGCTATTAGGCGAGTGGGTACCTTCCTGGATCTGGCATCATCCTCTATCAGGCGGCAGGCTACAATCCTGGATCTGGCATCGTTAGCTATCAGGCGGCAGGGTACCGTGTTGGATCTAATATTATGCGCAATTAGGCGGCGGGGTTTCGGGCACCCTCTGAACTTATCGGCAATTAGACGACTGGCTGCCTTGCTTGATCTAGTCGTATTCCTTATCACACATCCGGGTACTTTGTTGGGTCTGCTCTTATTCGCTATCAGGCGAAAGGTTACCTCGCTGAATCTGTTCATATTCGCTATCAGACGGCAGGACACCCTGCTGAATCTGGTATTATTCGTTATCAGGAGGAAATACAACCTAGTGGAAATAGATGTTTCGCTATCTGACGACATGATGCTATGCTGGGTTGGGTTTTTTGATATCAGCCAAAGACTAGATACGTTCTTTTTCGCAATCAGGCCACACATTTACCGTACCGTTCTTGATTTTATTCGTTTTCACGGGACAGGATACCATGCTAGATCGGGTCTTATTCATTACTAGACACGAGTTTAGTAAGGTGTACGTGGTCTTATTCGCTCTCTCTCCGTAAATAATTCCAGTCGAGCTTTGGTTGCTTGAGGGCAAAGAAGAACTGTTCTCGTCTCTGATATTTTTTCCCGTGGAGTCTAACTGCATGAAATCTAATATCAAAAAGTCCGGTTGTATTATATATATATATATATATATATATATATATATATATATATATATATATATATATATATAATATATATATATATATATATGAGGAATTAAACCACATTCTCCGAAGACAATTTAATTCAGAACAGTTTCGGTGTATCTCACACCCTTTTTCAACTGACACTGGCTAGAAAATATAAGAAAAGTGCATACAAGCATAACACAAGGTCAGGTCGTGAAAGATCCCCTCTTTTTCCCCAATTTCATACTTGTGGCTAATCGGGGGGGGGGGACCTAAACATATTGAAGGGCTGACATTTTACTATTTTGTTTATTTGCTTTCGTATTACAGGATTAAAAGAAAATTGACCCTCAGATATATTTAAATTAGGAACTGACGATATCAAGCTCGATTCTGCGATTCTTCTCTTAACATAGTTAGCCGATTTGAAATGCCATTTTACTTCCATTGAAATCGATCGTATGATTCTTGTCTCTAACATGGCAAAATATTCCACTGCTTTCGCTGCCCACTCTAATATCTCTTTTGTGTTCATACAATCTCTTGTCTAGATTTCTTCCCGTTTTCCCTATATAGACTTTATGGCAATCATTGCATGGTATTGCATATACTCCTATGTTAATATGTTCTTTGGGTTTCCTGGCAATCATCAATTAACTTAAGGAATTATTATATTTAAAGGCTAGATTAATACCCGCTATTCCAAATATGTCCTTTAAACTATTTAATTTATTATTAAATGGCAATGCTATACATTTGTTGAAGTCATTAGTGCAGGAAGGCATATTACCATAGAATGTTTTCCTAGCTGCAAAATGGGGAGACGATATGAACCAATCGGGGTAATACAAATTAGAAAAAAATGGTCCTGATAATTACAATTTCTTCATCTAAATAGGAAGGATGACATATTTTGTATGCTCTAAGGAAAAGGTTAGAAATTACTGATTTTTTAACAGTATTATCGTAAAACGAAAAATAATGTATATAGGCATTCGAGTGGGTTGGTTTCCTATACACGTCAAGTTTTAATTCATGGTGATCTTTATTAATGATGACATCTAAAAAGGGTAATCTATTATCATATTCCCATTCATATTTAAATTCGATGGAGACATGCAAATTATTCAAATTATTAAAAAAGGTATCAAAATCATGGCCATTAGGCCGTACAGAAAATACATTGTCAATGTACCTTAACCATATATATCCGCTATAGAAGAATACTTAGAGCGACCTTAAAGGCCAACGAAGGTCACCATTACTTTATTCGTAGAGTAACATAGGCTACTCATATTTGGTAAAAGTGGCACCTCTTAATTTTAGGTTAGGTTAGGTTGGCCTAAGTTAGATTCGAATTTTTACTCATTCTAGTTTTTTTTTGGGGGGGAGTAATCGCGGCTATGAGTTGCAATTAAAACATCAACATTGCCCTTGGAAAAATTAAGGTTTGCCAGGCCAATTATGCGACTGCAATATTTAAAAAAAAGCGATAATAGATAGTATCAGCATGCTCGAGACTCAAATAATTTAGATATTTAGTTAAAACTCGCGCCCATCTGCTTGAGGGACGCTTTAAATTCTGTGGCAGCCACCCGCGCACTCACATTTGGCTGCCCGCCCACCCGCTTGCTTACCCTGCCGCACAAATGTAATGTGGAAATCGTTCTCTGTTAGTCCTACATGATACACTACTCCATTACTTTAAATTAAAATAAACCTTATATCTTATACCTACTAACTTTTACTTTCGTAATTTAACTCAAACAGAGAATTTAATTTGTTCAAATTAGTTTTTATGCCTGGACAACGCCGAATATCTTTGCTAGTTTTTTAAAGGGAATATCTTAAATTTTATCCCCCTGTTTGTTTATCCAATTAAACAGCGCCGTTCCTTTTGGTGTATTAAGACCACTGCAAATAATCACCTTTCGCTTTCTTTCTACCTAGCCACGTCAAACATTTACTCAGCATTGTTGCCCTTGTCTTATCCAGCATTATGAATTTGTCCAGCTTTGCAATCTTATAACATATTTTCGCCTGTTTTCACATACCTCTGTCATTAGCCACCACGGAATACACTATGGATGTAAAAAACAGATTTCCAGTATTGCTACTTCAATAGCGCCGGGTCCTATTGTTGCTTACCCTCATTAAGTATAGGTGCTTGAAAATAAGAGTACACCAACCTTTGTTGTTATTATTACTCGTTTTCTGACATTTCTAAGAGATCTAATTATTTTAGAGAGATTTCGAACAATGCTTTTAAAGTTGCAGTTTTTGTTGCGTTACGTGACTTTTCCACATTTTTTTTACTTTTTCGCCTTTTCTTCTCACCTGGGTACTTAGGATTCTGTTTATTTTCCGTTTACTTTGGTCTCTGATTATAATTGATCCCGTGCTTATCAAAGAAGCTCCGTAGATCAAGGCTCTGGAAATGGGGGGAGGGAGAGAGTAGGAGAGGGGGGGTGGAGGGTGAGGTAGGAGAGGGGGGGGGGCTGCTAAAGATGAGAGTTTTATTGTATGCGTATTGTATGTGCATTTGCATCTGGCGTGTAATTTCGCGCATTTTAATGATCGCGTTAATTAAGATAAATCGTGTATTCGTCGTCAATTTGGTAAACATACTTTCTCCAAGTCTATTTGTCTGTCTATTATGTCAATATAGACTTGGAAGATAGAGGTTCCTTTTAATGTATTCTACATTAATCTGCTTCTTACGAGTCCGCATTATGTATCATTTTCATTCTAAAATTTGGGGTAGGCGAGGGGAAGGGGGGGGATGTGTACCAATTTTTGGTGTCCAATGATATGTAATTACAGATCAAATGACACCCAAAATTGTAGATGGGGGGAGGGTTTAACAATTTCAATCACTAGAATTAGAAGTTAGGCACGAAAAATATTTAATCAGAAAAGTTGTTTATTTCATTCTCAGGAATCTTTCCTGATGAAGGGTCTGATATCCATACTCCCCACCTCCTTAGACCACGAAGTGTTTTTTGCTCGTTGGTTGCTGGAAAACCACACAACCATCGGTCTTTATTGCCCCTCCCCGACTCAAGTCTGACCGATGGAGGGTCTCCGCTTCCCAGCTATTGTCTTTCTAGGACAGGCTTTAAGCACTCAGCCTGCATTCACTTAAGACGAGAAGGTTAAGAGGAGAACTCACACAAGTCTTTAAGATCTAAAACAATTTTGATAAAGTAAAAGTTGAAACCCTATTTAAGGTGGACTCTTCCTCAAGACCCCGAAGCCATGGATACAAACTTAAGAAACGAAGATTTGAAACAAATATAGCAAAGAATTCTTTCTCAAACAAGGTGGTTTCCTCTTGGAACCAGTTTGCCAGAGTTCGTTGTTAAATCAACAACCATAAACATGTTTAAGAACCACTTAGATGGACACTTTCAAGTGCATCAACGTGGTTTGCAGGTGAGCTGGCCCAGTAGTGGACCACACGGTCTTTGCCCGCTCTGACATCTTATAATCTTATAAAAATAACACAATAATTATATAACTAAACGGAATGTTCGATTTTATCAAAGTTTTATCTAAAAGAAAACAACCTGAGCAAAAATATAAAAGTAATAATAATACCAATTATAATACGATAGTGTTAGAAGATAAAGAAAGAATATATGGATGGAAGAATAAGATTAATCTTGGCGCTCTGAAGTTCAATTTCGGAATAATTTGATTTACTATCAGATTTTAGAAGAAGTCGTTTGAAGGAAAGTTAATTTTAACTATTTTAAATTGAGTTTATTTTTTTTAAAATTAGAGGGGAAAGTTAGGCTAAAAGGGAAAATTAACATATTAGAGACTTCATTTCTGTAGTAAGCGTGGATTAAAATGCCATCTGCAGGAGGCTTAGCAAGTCGTTGACATTTTTCAGTTTCAGTGAGAAGGGAAGGGAAATATAGTGGTTAGATTCAGTGTTCTTATTTTTCTGATTGTGAGTAAGAATATAAATAGGAAGGGCTTTGGAAGTGGAATTCTTCATTGCTAAACATGAGTGAATGTTTATCTGAGATTGTTCAGTTCATCTTGGAATAGGAGAAGATCGCAAATCATGTAGGATCGCTGTAAGAGAAATCAGAGTACTCATCTCTTCCTAGTTTGATCATGACAAGAGAAATAACGGAGGTAGGTTTTAGTAATGGGGAGGGATATGTTGCATAAATACATGGAGTATCAAATGTGTTGCTTCGAAAGCCTCCATCGTTAGGCAATCTCGAATTGCTCTTCAAAAGGTCAACGCTTGGTCTCATATCGCTCGAATAGGGTGAGATAAGCTGTCGAGCTAAGATCGAAAACACCTACAACAATCTATTTGGCGACGTGTCCCCTCTTCTGATTGCCATATCTTCTTGTTCCCATATAATCACTTGCGCAATAAACTACTTCATAATTAAGAACGCTTAAGGAAGGAATTGCGCAATTCAGTCCTATCAGCTTAGGGCGAAATTCTCGGTCCTGATTATGAAATTTACATAAAGATGAGACTGAAATAAACAACTTTTCTGATTGAATATTTTTCGTGCCTAATTTCTAATTCTAGCGATTGGAATTGTTGACCCTCCCCCCCATCCCGAATTTTGGGTGTCATTTGATATGTAATTATATATCATTGGACACCAAAAATTGGTACACATCCCCCCCCACCTCCTCGCCTACCCCAAATTTTAGAATGAAAATGATACATAATGCGGACTCGTAAGAAGCAGATCAATGTAGAATACATTAAAAGGAACCTCTATCTTCCAAGTCTATATTGACATAATAGACAGACAAATAGACTTGGAGAAAGTATGTTTACCAAATTGACGACGAATACACGATTTATCTTAATTAACGCGATCATTAAAATGCGCGAAATTACACGCCATATGCAAATGCACATACAATACGCATACAATAAAACTCTCATCTTTAGTAGCTCCCCCCCCCTCTCTTTTTCTTCCCCCTTCTATTCCCAGAGCCTTGAGCTAGGAAGCTTCTTTGATAAGCACGGGATCAATTATAATCAGAGACCAAAGTAAACGGAAAATAAACAGAATCCAAAGTACCCAGGTGAGAAGAAAAGGCGAAAAAGTAAAAAAAATTGTGGAAAAATCACGTAACGCAACAAAAACTGCAACTTTAAAAGCATTGTTCGAAATAACACGAATGGTACATGTTTTTTATTACTGACGTTTTGCTCAGAGTAAAAAGAAGACAAGAAATGACGATACAGCCTGCTTATATTCGCTAAGGAATGAACACTACGAGCTCAGACGATGTTCAGAGTAATGTTCAGTCCTTAGCGAATATAAGTCAGCGGTCCTGTTCATTTCTTGTGTTAGTTTCATGTTATTCAGCGGGAGCTCCAGAGGAGCGAAAAGTCAGTAATAACCTTGTATCACTTGTGGTTTCTCTTATTCTCTTTCCAGATTTTAGGTAGTAGCAACTTGTAATACTTAAAATCAAAGTTCAGCCATCAACCATACAGGAATAGAAATTAAAAAATCAACGAAGTGAAACTTGTCTTGTGATATGATAGGTGGTGAGAAGAGAAGGGAGTTAAGGAGGGAAAAATGGTAGGAGGCAGAATAGAACGTAGTCAACACCTGGCCATAGAATGGTAGAGAACAGATTTGCAATGGTAAGGTCGCTGAGATATGAAAAAAAATAGCACTATTCGCTGCGTGATGTTGGCGGAGATGAGCTAACAATCGGGATTCGAGGCCGCGAGGTGAAGTGGTTAGGGATCAAAGTGGAAAATAGGAATTCACGTGTGCTTTGTGACCCAGTTCCTGCCCAGGCACGAGGGTGGGGGAGGGAGGAGGGGGGCTGCAGTGCGAATAGTTTAGCCCAGATGAAGCTGTCCTGGTTGTTTACTTGACCATTTTTATTGTTACCAAAGACAAAAGAGTGTCGAACTTGTTCTGTCGAGTCTCTGTACATCCTTGTACTCTTTCCTGTAGCTTCGAGGGATCTCTCAACGATCCCTGAGTGTTTATTACTGAAGCACATTATATCCCTGAATAGTTTTACTCTTATTGTTCTGTTCCTTATTTATTTTATACTTTCGTCTGTCCACCTCTCATTGGGTTACACAGGGTACCACTCACTGGTTTTATGTACTGTGAATATATATTTTTTATATAACAAATGCTACTATTGTTACAGAGCGTTTGTGTAACAATGGCGTGAGTGATGAATATTACATGGTTCCACTACTGCATAACACGCAATTTTACGTTCATTATATAACATTACGCAACAATAGAGAATCAAATGAAACATGGGGAACAATAGAGTGAGGCCCGTTCATGGTAAAATATGATGATGTGAGCTACCTACACACCATTCTTTCAGTCACATCAAGAAAGTCATCAAAACTACATCCCTCACAAATATTGGCCCTATAAATCTTCTATGGCTGAGCTACGTTGGCGATGTCTTCTAAATGTGGTTTTACATCCACGGCTGTGGCGCCTTCTTCCACAACCTTAACTTAATCTATTCATTCTTCAATTAGGTTCAACGTTGCCTTTTATTCATAAACGTAAAAGTAATAAGGGATTTCAATGGCCTAACCTGCACAATCTACATAAATTACACCCATTACTAAAACCTACCTCCGTTATTTCTCTTGTCATGATCAAACTAGGAAGAGATGAGTACTCTGATTTCTCTTACAGCGATCCTACATGATTTGCGATCTTCTCCTATTCCAAGATGAACTGAACAATCTCAGATAAACATTCACTCATGTTTAGCAATGAAGAATTCCACTTCCAAAGCCCTTCCTATTTATATTCTTACTCACAATCAGAAAAATAAGAACACTGAATCTAACCACTATATTTCCCTTCCCTTCTCACTGAAACTGAAAAATGTCAACGACTTGCTAAGCCTCCTGCAGATGGCATTTTAATCCACGCTTACTACAGAAATGAAGTCTCTAATATGTTAATTTTCCCTTTTAGCCTAACTTTCCCCTCTAATTTTAAAAAAAATAAACTCAATTTAAAATAGTTAAAATTAACTTTCCTTCAAACGACTTCTTCTAAAATCTCATAGTAAATCAAATTATTCCGAAATTGAACTTCAGAGCGCCAAGATTAATCTTATTCTTCCATCCATATATTCTTTCTTTATCTTCTAACACTATCGTATTATAATTGGTATTATTATTACTTTTATATTTTTGCTCAGGTTGTTTTCTTTTAGATGAAACTTTGATAAAATCGAACATTCCGTTTAGTTATATAATTATTGTGTTATTTTTATAAGATTATAAGATGTCAGAGCGGGCAAAGACCGTGTGGTCCACTACTGGGCCAGCTCACCTGCAAACCACGTTGATGCACTTGAAAGTGTCCATCTAAGTGGTTCTTAAACATGTTTATGGTTGTTGATTTAATAACGAACTCTGGCAAACTGGTTCCAAGAGGAAACCACCTTGTTTGAGAAAGAATTCTTTGCTATATTTGTTTCAAATCTTCGTTTCTTAAGTTTGTATCCATGGCTTCGGGGTCTTGAGGAAGATCCAACTCAAATAGGGTTTCAACTTTTACTTTATCAAAATTGTTTAGGATCTTAAAGACTTGTGTGAGTTCTCCTCTTAACCTTCTCGTCTTAAGTGAATGCAGGCTGAGTGCTTAAAGCCTGTCTTAGAAAGACAATAGCTGGGAAGCGGAGACCCTCCATCGGTCAGACTTGAGTCGGGGAGGGGCAATAAAGACCGATGGTTGTGTGGTTTTCCAGCAACCAACGAGCAAAAAACACTTCGTGGTCTAAGGAGGTGGGGAGTATGGATATCAGACCCTTCATCAGGAAAGATTCCTGAGAATGAAATAAACAACTTTTCTGATTAAATATTTTTCGTGCCTAACTTCTAATTCTAGTGATTGAAATTGTTAAACCCTCCCCCCATCTACAATTTTGGGTGTCATTTGATCTGTAATTACATATCATTGGACACCAAAAATTGGTACACATCCCCCCCCCCCCCCCTTCCCCTCGCCTATCCCAAATTTTAGAATGAAAATGATACATAATGCGGACTCGTAAGAAGCAGATTAATGTAGAATACATTAAAAGGAACCTCTATCTTCCAAGTCTATATTGACATAATAGACAGACAAATAGACTTGGAGAAAGTATGTTTACCAAATTGACGACGAATACACGATTTATCTTAATTAACGCGATCATTAAAATGCGCGAAATTACACGCCAGATGCAAATGCACATACAATACGCATACAATAGAACTCTCATCTTTAGCAGCCCCCCCCCCTCTCCTACCTCACCCTCCACCCCCCCCTCTCCTACTCTCTCCCTCCCCCCCATTTCCAGAGCCTTGATCTACGGAGCTTCTTTGATAAGCACGGGATCAATTATAATCAGAGACCAAAGTAAACGGAAAATAAACAGAATCCTAAGTACCCAGGTGAGAAGAAAAGGCGAAAAAGTAAAAAAAATGTGGAAAAGTCACGTAACGCAACAAAAACTGCAACTTTAAAAGCATTGTTCGAAATCTCTCTAAAATAATTAGATCTCTTAGAAATGTCAGAAAACGAGTAATAATAACAACAAAGGTTGGTGTACTCTTATTTTCAAGCACCTATACTTAATGAGGGTAAGCAACAATAGGACCCGGCGCTATTGAAGTAGCAATACTGGAAATCTGTTTTTTACATCCATAGTGTATTCCGTGGTGGCTAATGACAGAGGTATGTGAAAACAGGCGAAAATATGTTATAAGATTGCAAAGCTGGACAAATTCATAATGCTGGATAAGACAAGGGCAACAATGCTGAGTAAATGTTTGACGTGGCTAGGTAGAAAGAAAGCGAAAGGTGATTATTTGCAGTGGTCTTAATACACCAAAAGGAACGGCGCTGTTTAATTGGATAAACAAACAGGGGGATAAAATTTAAGATATTCCCTTTAAAAAACTAGCAAAGATATTCGGCGTTGTCCAGGCATAAAAACTAATTTGAACAAATTAAATTCTCTGTTTGAGTTAAATTACGAAAGTAAAAGTTAGTAGGTATAAGATATAAGGTTTATTTTAATTTAAAGTAATGGAGTAGTGTATCATGTAGGACTAACAGAGAACGATTTCCACATTACATTTGTGCGGCAGGGTAAGCAAGCGGGTGGGCGGGCAGCCAAATGTGAGTGCGCGGGTGGCTGCCACAGAATTTAAAGCGTCCCTCAAGCAGATGGGCGCGAGTTTTAACTAAATATCTAAATTATTTGAGTCTCGAGCATGCTGATACTATCTATTATTGCGTTTTTCAAATATTGCAGTCGCATAATTGCTCTGGCAAACCTTAATTTTTCCAAGGGCAATGTTGCTCTTTTAATTGCACTCATACCCTGATTATTTTCCCCTCTGCTCCCTTTCCAAAACAATAACAATAACAACAAACTAGAATGGGTAAAAAATCGAATCTAACCTAACCTAACTTAACAACCAGTTGGTGCCACTTTTTCCAAATCTGAGTTGCCCTTGTTACTCCGCGGATCAAGTAATGGTGACTTTCGTGGCCTCTAACGTCGCTCTAAGTAGCCTTCTATAGTGGACATATATATACATACATACATACATACACACATACATACATACAACCAAACCTCTTGCTATTAGATGCCATGCAGTTAGACTCCACGGGAGGAAATATATCAGAGACGAGAACAGTTCTCCTTTGCCCTCAAGCAACCAAAGGTCGACTTGAATTATTTACGGAGAGAGCGAATAAGACCAGGTCCCCCATACTAACCTGGTGTCTGGTAGTGAATAAGACCCGATCTAGCATGGTATCAAGAACGGCACGGCAGATGTGTCGTCTGATTGCGAAAAAGATCGTATCTAGTCTTTGGCTGATATCAAAAGACCTGACCCAGCATAGGATCATGTCGTCAGATAGCGAAACATTCATTTCCACTAGGTTGTATTTCCTCCTGATAACGAATAATACCAGATTCAGCAGGGTGTCCTGCCGTCTGATAGCGAATATGAACAGATTCAGCGAGGTAACCTTTCGCCTGATAGCGAATATGAACAGATTCAGCGAAGTAACCTTTCGCCTGATAGCGAATAAGCGCAGACCGTGCAAAGTACCCGGATGTGTGATAAGGAATACGACTAAATCAAGCAAAGCAGCCAGTCGCCTGATTGCCGATAAGATCAGAGCGTGCCCAGAACCTCGCCGCCTAATTGCGCATAATATTAGATCCAACACGGTACCCTGCTGCCTGATAGCGAATGATGTCAGATCCAGGATTGTAGCCTGCTGCCTGATAGCGGATGATGCCAGATTCGGGATGGTAGCCACTCGCTTGATAGCGACTATGAACAGATTCAGCTCGTACCCCACCAGCAGTTAGTGAATATGACCACATAAGCATGGCACCCTGTTGTCTGCTAGCGAATAAGACTAGATCCAGCACAATACCCTCTTGTCCGATAGCGAATACGAACAGACCCAACACGGTACCCTGCTGTCTGATCGAAAATAAGATCAGATCCAGCGCAGTACCATTCCGTTTGATAGCGAATACAAACATCTAGTAACGTAAGCTGGAGCATGATTGCGAAGAATATTAGATCCAGCACGGTATCCTTGCTCCTGATTTCAAATAATAACAGATTCGGCATGGTGCCTTAAAGCCTCATAGAGAATATGACCAGATGAACACGTATCTTGTCGCCTGATAGCGAATAAGACCAAATCCAATACGATGCCTTGCCGCCTGATATCTCATAAGAACATATCAAACATGGTACCCTGCTGACTGATAGTGGATTACCGGATACAACAGGCAGCTTTTCCTCTGATAGCAAATACGAACAGCTGCAATCCAGTAATCTGCAGCCTAATAGCAGATAAGACAAGAGCACCAACAATGTACCATGCCGCCTAATAGTGAATAAAACACAGATCCAGTACGTGTGCGCAGCCGCTTGATAGCGAATAAGAACAGATCCAGTACAGTAGCCGGCCACCTATTAGAGAAAAGATAAGATCTAGGACGGTACCCTTCTGCCTAATAGCGAATATAACCAGATCTTATACAGTGCCCTGCTGCCTGGAAGAGAATAAAAATTATTCCAGCACTGTACCTTGGCGCTTGTTAGCGGATAAAGGCCTGATCTAGCACACTACCCTGCTGTCTGTTAGCGCATAAGACCTGGTCCTGCACGCTACCCTCCTGCCTGATAGCGAGTAAGCTCAGATCTAACACAGCATCCTGCTGCTTGATAGTGAATAAGAGCACATCCAGCATGGCACTCTGCTGTCTGTTCCAAATAAGACAAGATCCAGCACTGTACCCTGCTGCCTGAGAGCTGTTAAGACCTGATGTAGCGGTGTTATTTGCTTCCTGGTAGCGAATAAGATCAACTTCAGCTCGGTGACCTTGGGCCAGATAGCGAATAAATGCAGAGCCAGCAAGGCCCCCTGCCGCCTGATAGTAGATAAGACTAGATCCATTGCCACCTGATAGTAGATAAGACTAGATCCATTGCCGCCTAATAGTAAATAAGACTAGATCTAGCTCGGCAGCTTGCCGCCTGATAGTGACTAATACCAGATCCAGCAAGGCACACAGTCACCTGATTGAGCATAAGATCAGACCGTGTGCGGTACCCTGCCGCCTAATAGCGAATAATACTAGATACGAGACGGTACAATGCAACATGATAGTGAATGATGCCAGATCCAGCGCAGTAGATGCTACCTCGTAGATAATAAGAAAAGAATTATTACGATACCCTGCACTCTAATAGAAAATAAGACCAGACCTATCACAGTAACTTGGCACCCGAGAGGAAATAAGATCAGCTCAAACACGGTCAAATTTTGTCTGATAGAGAAAAATCCAAAGCCAGGACGGTACCCTATTGACTGAGAGCAAAAATACCAGATCCATCACGGTTCTTTTCCGCCAGATAATAAATAAGACGAGATCCATCACGACTACCTGCCGTATGATAGCTAATAAGACCATATCCAACATGGGACTATGTTTGCTGATAGCGAATAAGCCCAGCTTCAGTACATCGGATAATACCAGATGAAGCACAGTGCCCTGTCACCTGCTACCGAATAAGACCAGATTGAATAAAATAACCTCCTGCCTGATTGCAAATACAAACAGCGCCAGCACGGTACCCTGCTGTCTGATGGCAAATAAGACCAGATCCACCACAGTACACTTCCGCTTGATAGCGAATAAAAACATCTTGTAACGTAACCTGGAGAATGATAGCAAAAAATATAAGATCCAGCACGGTAACCTTCTGCCTGATTTCAAATCATGTAAGATTCGGAAGGGTACCCTAACGCGGGATAGCGAATATGATCATATCAGCAACATATCTTGTCGCTTGATATCTAATAAGAACAGACCCAGCAGAGCACACTGCTGCCTGATAGCGGATGATCTGATACAACACCGCACACTCTCGCATAATAGCGAATGAGAACATATCCAGCACTGAACTCTGCAGCCTGATAGCAAATAATACAAGATCCAGCACTGTACCTGCTGCCTAATAGCGAATAAGACCAGATCCAGTACATGTGCCCAACCGTCTGATAGCGAATGAGAAAAGATCCAGCACAGTACCTGCCGCCTGATATTTATAAGACCTGATCCAGGAAAGGTACTCTGCCATCTGATTACGAATATACCTGATCTTGTGCGGTGCCCTGCTGCCTGATAGAGAATAAGAACAAATCCAGCGCGGTACCCTGCCGCTTGCTAGTGCATAAGACCTGATGCAACACAGGACCCTGTCGCTTGATAATGAATACGATTAAATCTATCACAATACCTTGCCGTCTGCTAGCGAATAATACCTGATCCTGCTCTCTAATCTCTCGCCTGATAGCGAGTAAGCTCAGATCTAACACTGGACCCGGCCGCTTGATAGCGAATAAGAGCGAATCCAGCATGGCACCCTGCTGTCTGATACAAATAAGAACAGATCCAGCATGATGCCCTGTCGCTTGTTAGCAAATGAAACCAGATTCAACACGGTACCGTGCTACTAGATAGCGGTGAAGACCTGATGTACCATGGTACTCTGCTTCCTGATAGCGAATAAGATCAATGTAAGCTCGGTAACCTGCAGCCTGATATCGAATAGGACCAGATCCAGCTCGGCTCCCTGCCGCCTGATAGCGAATAAGACCGGATCCATCACGGTACCTTGCTGCCTGACTACCTTTGTTTACAGGTGACGAACGAATCAGTCTTCAGTTCAAATACTCATCTTTATACCTCTAAATCTTTATTTATCAAATCTCCACATCGATGAAGTGAATCAATTCATTGCTAGCGAGATCAATTGGGTCGCTAGTTTTGTATAAGTCGTAAATAGGTTCTTTTTTCTACAAGTGAACATTACCTCCCTCCGCCTTTATGGTTTTCCAAGTCCTTTTCCTGGTATGTAATTCTTCGGTGAAGAGAAAGGACTTTGATCCTCTTTAGTCTTCTCTTTTTCCAGGCTCCGCTTCTCGATGGCTTTTAAGGGGTCTCATCTGTAGTTACCTCTACGTTATATTAATACGTGTAATTTAGTCGTCTAAGTACTGTTTGAACGTATTACTTAAAGTACTTTCTACTCTTCTTGAAAAGGCTCTTACATGATTCCGTAATTCTACAGAAGAAAGGTTGATTAGTGGCCATATTAAATGTTTATTTTCTCGTATTTACTTTTTCCTTTCTCACGGGAACTAACTCGTGATAATCACAGAATTCTTTTAGTATTTTAAACTCTTCTATCAGTTAGCCTCATGTAATCTTCGACTCGGGAGTGGTAACTAGTTTCTTTGGTTATGTTTGATTCTATACTAGGCACAAAATATTTCCACAAGCTGGATCTCTCAAATGGTTCCCTATAGAATGTTTATGAACCAAGCCCTAGAAGATATGGTGCAAATATCTATACAAGTGCTCTTATCTAATTGAGAGCGATTTAAAAATGCAATATCATTGTTAACACTTTTTACGCATTCTTCAACATAAACTTGAGCCATTTCCCACAAATCGATGGCTGGGGTCATCAGAGCCACTGAAAACTACTCACCCCTTCCAATTCCTTTATGTGCCTTCAAGCATCCATCATTATTCCGGAAAGCCATGGGCAGAAGGCCTATATATCCCCCCCCTGCCCCTTGCACAAGCATGATATGCAATATCGTCTTGTTTCTCGATCCACTTTCTCTTTCCGACACTTATTCCAATAAACAACCCATCCTTTAAGAAGTCTTCCAAACATTTTCAAGCCCTGAACATTTCGTACATATTCTTCTCAATTCTATTATCATCTATTTTTCTTAAATTTCTGTATCACTTCAGAATATTCAGAAACCCCAGAAACAAAAACAATAACCAGATACACAATTCAGAAACACTCCATCACCCGAATCGCCATTGACCTCGCCTTCTCTTCCCCGATATTCAACATCCTACAAAACAAAGGTAACAAACGCTCACGTTGAAACTCTAGAATCTAGAGTCTTGATCGTCACAGACGCCTACTAGTCTCGAACAATAAGTTTTGAAGCAGAAATCCACCTGATGCATAAAAAAAAATAGAAAAACCTCATGGAGATAAAAATAGAACAGAAATCTAAGCTGAATCCAAATATCAAGAAAATAAAAATGCTGAATATATGGAAATTGAACCTGCAAACCCCTTAAAACGAGCAGAACCAAATTGATTGAACTTTCTACTAAATAAAAATAAGTTAAATGCACTATAGATAAAGAAACTCTCAAAATAACTGATAAAAGCGAACTTCCAAGGAAATGCTTTTCCTCCTGAACAAGACCCCATGAAAATAAGGCAACGGCTGTAACAATGTACGAAATAATGAAATTTATCTTCGTTAAATGCCGCAAAAAATATTCCTACAAACTTCTCCTAGTAAATTTTGGTGAAAATTATTTAAATAAAAGGAGAAAATCGCCTTCTTTTCACATCATTCATTACCAGAAAGGACATTATATGTATTTCCTAGGAAAAGGTGTTAAACGCGGGAGTGGAGACAACTGTAGATAGTTGACCCAATCCAACAGAGTGGTACATAAATCCCCTTCCTCTTCAGCCAATATCCCAAACTGATCGCTCGCCTAAGATTATACCACACGAGGATACCCTACGACGACTGTTATCCGACCTTCACCCCACTGGAAAAGATGGGGCACGATCAAAAAACATCGTACAATTTCTTACTAACATGCAAAAAATAGAAAAATCTATAAATAAAAAATTCGGAACGAAACCTAAATATAAAACCTGTCTAGGCAATATTCCACAAGATCAAAAACATACTGTAATATTTAAAAAGAACAAAACTCTTTTCACGACTCTAACCATAGAGCCAAAAACATATGTCCCCTCTATCTTTAATAGGTGCGCTGCAGGGCTCAACAGGCCCACGACTACATTTTAAGTGTTGTTATCCTGGGTGTTTGAAGCCCACATATACCTTTTAAGTGTTGTTTTCCAGGGTGTTTGAGGTCCACGACTACCTTTTAAGTGTTGTCCTCCTGGGAGGACCTTGGTAATTCTATTATTCTAAAGAGAATGTAAACAACATAAGGTTTTCAAATTTCGTCAGAATCGGCCGAATGGTTATGATGTTATTGCAAAAAAAAACAACTAATGCCCTGGCTAACCTTGGGTGACTTTAGCAATTATATTATTGTAAAGGGAATGTAAAACAATATAAGGGTTTCAAATTTCGTTAGAATCAGCCGAATAGTTATGATGTTATTGTAAAAAAAAACTAATTTCCGGGCTAACCTTAGAAGGACCTTAGCAATTATATCATTCGGAAGAGAATGTAAAACAAAATAATGTTTTTGAATTTCGTTAGAATCCGCCAAATAGTTATGATGTTATTACAATGATATTATATGTTTCTGATGAGTCCTTCTTTGCCATTTCCTCCTGATCCCTCCCCTTCGCTAGATTACACATTTTTCATTTCTTTCTTAGACAATATACCAAATTCATTGAATAAACATTATCCCACCAGCATCCTTTCTCGTCAACAAATAAAAGAGATTTAGCGAATTCAACTATATTTCCGAGCTGTGCCGAGGTGGTTAGAATGTGACAAATTCCTTGAACACTGGCGAAAGAATAACGCCTGCTGTGTGAAACTACTGCTAAAATGGTACAGTTTCTCCCTCTGGCGTTAGCATTACGCATTTAGTGTATAAAGAGGGAGAAAAGGTTCCCTAAATCAGAAAAACACATACTCGCAATTCTTTTTAGCAAATAGAAAACGTATCAAAAGCAAAATGAATGTTACCATTTGAAGGGAATTTTTGATATTAAATTTAACTTGAAATGCATGTACCAATCATCGCTTGGGGGAATTTGAGGGGAATTGAGATTAAATTCAGGCGTCCACTAAATTAATGGAATTTAAAGTTAAAAATAAAGCAACAAAGAACATGAATGATAAAATTCAGATTAGTAACAGACAAATTTCCTCCTTCAAAACACTTAGTAGCACGAAAGAAACCAATATATTTAGTTTACTTACGATGATGTGAGGTCGACTGCAGAAGGAAAGGTTTCTCGGTAACTGTGAGCTATACGCTACCTCTCGTGATACTGACTACACTATAATGTCCGCCTTTACAGACCGGTTTCACTTTGTCAGAAACAAAGACTAGCGATCTATTGTTTACAGCTTACTAATTTGCCATTTTGCTTATCTCTCATATCAGACAAGTTAACAAAAGAGGATTAAATAGAGGCAAGAGTCATAAATTAAAACCAGAATTCAGATAAATGATAGTCTTTTGCTGCTGGTGAGGGAGGGGGAAGGGGTATCTGGTGGCCACCAAAGAGGGTGTAGCCACGGAAAAGTAATAAATAAAAGCTTAATAAACTAATTTAAAAGGAATTCTAAAAAATAAAAAATAAACAAAAAATAAGAGGTTCAAGTATCCCTAAAGAGACGTACCTTCCTCAGGAGAGGGGTCGAAGGGGCACTTCTTCCAAAAACTCTATTAGACCACTATTTGCAAAAGTTATTTAATATATCAATTTTATATCGTAAATGGAATATTAATCAGGTCTAAAAAGTAAGTAAAAAACCCAGCTTTTTTCTTTAAGTAGGTTTATTTATGGGAGGCGATCTCGGGCCATCATTTGTTACCCAAAAGATAATTATTAAAGAAACAGAGAATTCAACAGAAGTGAACCTTTATTTCTATAGATGGAAAAAAAATTCCCCGGGCCATAGAATTATATTTTAAAGTTAGCTGAAGTTTCCTTTTAGCATTAGTAGTTTTTAAAACATGTCAGAAAGATTTCTTCACTTATTATCATGAGTATTGCTTGTATAGCTGAATAGGAGCCTGACAGGAACCGAGGAAGGGAGTAAAGTTACTTAAAAAAGAGCTTCTTAATTGAAGGGTAACCACCATCACTGGAGTATTGTCACTTCCATCACAGAACTCTAGCGTTGCTCTTTTCGCTTGCTACCGTGCTAACACCAATATTACGTTGGTAGGGGCATGACCATATTCAAAGAACTCGTTTCTACTGATGTTATGTTATTAGTACTATCATCTGTGTTAGATAGCTTCTCAGGTGAGCTATCACTGGGATTTTAATGCTCTGGTACCGATATAAACATTTTTTGAATCCTTTTATACATTCCCATTGTTTGTTTGCTGTCTTCGAGTGAGCCGCTTCCACTTGAAGTGCGGATTTGTTAATGCACCAATAATTAGTGCACTATTAGCACCTCTGTCAAATTGCGGTAAATTTTGCATTGATTTATTAATCCACCACTTAATTCTTCTATTAATGGGTTGCTTTATCTCGATGATACATTAATTCTGTCAAGCTTTTCCCTATCAACAAAGGAGTAGAAATAAGATTACTGTAGTAACAGTTTTGATCTCCTTGAAGGCGATACAGTGCATAATCAAGGTCTTTACAACAGTAGTGTATTCTTCTAGGTACTCAACCCACGACTCTTGAATCAGGCTAAATTTAAAACGCACATGAACTCATTCTTCTTAGCTCTTTTAATCAGAAGAAGTGAAAGACAGTCATGTAGGTTATTCCTTTGTGTAGGACACGGGACTTTTGACTGCGAAATTAATTCACTCGATATTACCTCGGTTTTTATAGTTTGACTCAAACGGTTCAAAAGGGCGGAGCATTTGGCCATATTTGCGTGTTAGAAATTTCTTGAATTTAAGTGGGCCTTTTGCTTAATTAAAATAAACCTTTTGTCTCATTCAAGGAAGACTTTTGCTTCATTAGAGGAAGCCTTTTACTTAATTTAAGGTAGCCATTTGTTTAATATAAGAAATCCTCTGCTTGATTTAATGAACACATTAGGTTCATATAAGGAACTCTGTTGCTTCATTTAAGGAAGCCTTTTATTTCATTTAAAAAAGCCTTTTTTTTAATTAATGAAGTCTTTTGCTTCATTTGAAGAAGATTTTTGTTTCATTTTAGGAAGCCTTTTTGCCTTATTTAATGGAGTCTTTTCTTTCATTTAAGGAAGCCCTTTGCTTCATTTCAGTAACACTTTTGTTTCATCTAAGGAACACTTTTACTTCATTTAAGGAAGCCATTTGCTGCATTTAAGGAAGACTTTTGCTACATTTATGCTAATTTCTTAGTCCTTGCTCTTTCGAACGATGTTTGTTTATTCCTGATTTAAGGACGCTTGTTTGTTTTTGCTTTATTTAAGGGTACTTGTTTCTCTTAGCCTTATTTTATGAAGTAATCTTTCATGCTTCTTTATCTAGAATTTCTTCTTCTCATATAAACTAATTTTTGCAATCACCCTTTCTATAAATTAGGATTAAAATTTGATTTTCGGACTCCAGCTTTACTAGTATGTTTTACTTTATTTATATTTATTATTGGGCGGAGCTTATCTTTGCCTTCATGTTCTTTCCCACGATCGAGGAACGCTCGTTAGTAACCTCTTTAAGTTAATCTCAAGATGCTTTGTTCCAAACAGTTTCCGCCCCCCCCCCTCCTCCCTTATAATGGGAAGCATGGTAGGCTTCTGAACTATTCTTCTTCAGTATATGTATGTCACAACTTTAATGTTTAGTATTATATAACATAGTTGTTTTTAAGTCATCATGAGTTAGATGGCTGTTCCTTAGGAGGTAGTTTAACGCAGTTAGGGCAAGAGCCGTTGCTCAAGAACAGGATTGTCTATTATTCCTTCTGCAATAAAGTGCATTGCTAGACTACTGTCTTTATGACAATTTTGGAGTGGTACTCCATTTTTTATTTGTCCTTATTCCACATTGTTTTATAGTGATATTTGTCTGCCATTCAGACAGACAGACACCAGAAAAGCACGATGGTATGTAGTCTCCTTCTGTAAGGAAGTATGAAAATTTTCTAGTTCACAAACCAATAACCAGGAGTGGGTTTTACCTAGGACACCTATTTATATAGCTCTTCGAGGATACTCAACTGGTTCTCCGACTAGTAACTCATTCAGCACAATTACAACCATATCAAAAATACTCAAGAACAGTCACAGGGGAAGAGGCTAAACTATTACACGTTAGGGATGTGATTACTATGGCGCAAACCACTCATGCCATCAACAGTGAGCCAACACTTAGGACCTCTCAATCACGGCATCACCGGCCTGTCGGTCAATTATAGATAGCCTAACCGACTGTTGACATGGTTCCGCCGGAACCAGTCAACAAGTCCATACAGATAGTCGACCGGTAAATATTGTTGAACTTCCGTTTCAATGTCTCTCACAGGTAATCGACAACAAGGGGAAGAGGCATGTTTAGTCCAGCGCCATATATCAAACGACCACGATAAAGCATCTGGGAGTCCCATCTTGAGGGTACTTACGAACCCCACAGGAGAATCTTAGACTCAGGTGTCGGTCGCGGAGCTAGTCGTAAGGAGGAGGGACGCACAAGAGAGAGATGGGGTCACTCGATCCCTGTGCTACAAACCTTCATATTAAGCCAGGGACACTTCAGTGTTAATCGTGGCTGACAGATGCAGGAGGCCAAACTCTGAACACGATACTTTACTCCTGAGATACGACAACATGTTGGTACAGCTGATAGCGAACATCCAAGATAGAGCTTTCAAAAAGTGCGCCAAGGAAATAATCAGCCTACTGCTAACCCTTTATACATTCTAGAATAAATTGTGGGAGACAAAACTGACTATGCTCAAATTATGACTCAGGTCATATTACATAGTTCTTCACCAATGCTGAGGGGCCAGTAATCAGGGCTGACATGGGAAGAGAAATGCTAGAGATCCATGAACAGGATTTCTGAGACGATATTCCCCACTCCTCCTCGACCTGCCGGAATATGAAATAGAGGCAGAAGGCAATATACAGGGTTGCCCCCACAAAATTGGACTCTTCTTGAGAAGCAATATCTCAATAACCATTGCAGCTAGGGACATGAAATAAAAACAAATGAGCGATGAATCCTTAATCTATAAATACTTATTCTTTTTAAAAATCTTCTTAAAGTCATCCAATGAGTAAGTTAGCCTTTAAAAAAATAATCTAATAAAACTTCATTTTTTTATTGATCTTCTAGGAAGCAGAAAGAAGAGCATGAGTTGGGGAGCAACGGCAACATTAGGTTAGCTTAGCCTTACTCATTTGACTACCAACTTAGGTAGGCTAAATAGGTTAGGCTAGCCTTACTCATTTGGTTACCTACTGTAAGTGAGTTAGAACATCCTGGCCAGGATATTAAATTTTTTTTTTATAATTCAGGAACCCTTACGATGATATTGACAGAATAAGACAAAAACGTTATAAAAACACTGTAAGAAGAGAAAAAGTATTCACTGAATAGAATCCTTAACGAATTTCCAAATTGAAATTTGAAAAGGAGTACTGTGGTATATTTTATACAAAAAGTTAGTGAAACGGCTTGCAGTCGACGACGTACGGGAAGTGGTCGACGAAAAAGTATTACAACTATAGAAAACATCGAAAAAGTAAGTGAATTGGATTAAGCCAAGAAGATCAACCGGAAAATAGTAAAGGCAAGCTTGAAAGTGGTATGGCAGCCGGGATTTCGCGTTCATCAGTACAACGGATAATTCAAAAGGATCTTGAGCTCAAAACATCTAAACGATAAAAGTTACTCCTTTATCGGAAAATGTGAATGAAAAACGTTAGCTTCGATGTAAAATCATTTTGCGAAGATTTAAGTCAAATAAATCTGTTAAAATCCTTGTTGACCAAAAACGACTCGTGCGTGAGGAAAACACTTCAAATTTAATAATGTTTTCTCTTGTCGCATCATCTCAAAACAAAACATCTATTTTTTTATTCAGCAAGGCGTTAAAATTAACTATGTTTACTATTCTTGTGAAGTTCTGTCTCCAATCTTATCCAGAAATAAAGAAAAAACATCTGATTTTGTGATTTTGTGTATATGCACGGCATCAACAGCATTTCTCGATAATAATTGTCAGGCTTTTATCGAACCAAATAATTGGTCCCTTTGCAGTCCAGATCTAAATCACATCGACTACTTGGTGTGGTCTGCCTTGGGAAAAAAAGTCCACCACGGTCAGAAAATCCGAGATGTGGACCAGCTACGTGAACCAATTCAGGCTGAAAGGGAAGATTTTTAAAAAGTAAAAATTGAAAAGGTAATTTCAAAATGGAAGTCAAGATTGCAGGCTGTGGTTGGCCTTTATGGTTAACCACAGCCTGCATATTTAACCATTCATTTAAACTTAAATTTAGTTAACTATTTTAAAGGTTGCAATTTAGGAAATAAAACTCATTTTTTTACATTATTTTTAAAGGCTAATTGACTCATTAAATAACTTTTAGAAGATTTTCACAACGGATATGTATTTATAGATAGAGGACTCAACTTTCATTTGTTTTAATTCATCTTCCTAGCTTCCCAAGCTGCCAAGTCCACGAATCGCTAATCCGCAAATAGCGGAGTAACAAAAGTGGCGGAATAGCGTTAGCGGAAATCTGAAAAATTGGTGGATTTGGAGTTAGCTGAATGCCAAAATTATAGTCTGCTAACGCAAACTTTACAAAAACGCCGACAATGAAATTTCCGGGAAATTCAAGAATATTCTTGAAAGGGTGGACAAACTTCTAGATTAGGGTGGCTAGATCTGTCTGATGCGCAGTCGTTCTGCAGCACGCAGGTAGCAAGCTGTCCATGCTGCGTGGGTGGAAATATTCTAGAACTGTATGTTGCGTAGCCAGCTTGTCCCTGCAGCCTGCGGGGTGGGGGGGGGGGCAATTGACATTAACTCGTCGAGTCTTAAAGACGTATTCCTTTCAGTAT
Organism: Ceratothoa steindachneri; assembly: GCA_963969495.1. Classification (NCBI taxonomy): domain Eukaryota; kingdom Metazoa; phylum Arthropoda; class Malacostraca; order Isopoda; family Cymothoidae; genus Ceratothoa; species Ceratothoa steindachneri. The sequence continues at coordinate 82,538,661 of OZ018330.1, read as the reverse complement.
TTGTATTTGATTTATTTTATATTTTCACAATGATTTACATTTGAAAATGGAACAATTTTTGACGCTGTCACCTTCGTCAAGCCGGCCTGGTATCTCCATGAGCCAGAGTGAAGAGGGGGAGGCCTCCAGGCCAGCTTGGGCTCTGACGACATCAGGTTCAAGAGGTCATCTTTAACTCATGATAACTTTGAGAAGCTGGTGTTTGTCAATCGAAACATGTACTTTTTGAAGGGAAGGTGGTTGTGTCAGAGGGAGGAGGAGGATAACAATAACGACTAATGATTGTAATGAAGATTCTGTATTTCGCTGTTTTAAAAGTTTTTATATATAAAAATAGGGAATTGTTAAGATTAGTGGCGCACGATTTTTCTTAGCGATTTTGGCGTTTTGTACAGGGTGGGGCGTAAGAACTTCCTTATTTGAAAAAAAGAAGGCGTGGTTAAGGAGGGTCACAGTGGGGTGGGGAAGGGCTCATGGAAGGGTCTGGATGGGGGATTTGGGTCCATATTCGTTTAGTTACAAACATGCTGTAATCATGGGAGCAGCACGCTTTTACCTTAGAGATTTATTTTTTCTAATGGCCGCTCTATCATCGCGATGCAACGCGACTTTCGTCGTCACTTCGAAATTCCCCCGCAAGGCCGTGTTCCTGATCGTAACTCGATTTCATTGTGGGTGAGTGCCTTCAGGAAAACGGGGAATGTTTTCAAAAGAAAGAACCAACGAGGACCGTTACAACACCTGAAAATATCGAACGAGTTTGTCAGTCTATGCTGCGGTCTCCCAGGCGTTCTGCTCGTAAACAAGCCGATGCCTTAACATGTCGGGGCGTTCTCTTCGCCAAATTCTTCACGATGAACTCCATCTTCACCCATACAAAATGATTTGGTCCAACATCTGACGAAACGTCATTATGTAACCCGAGAAACATCATGTAGACACCTGGTTGACACCTTACCCAACGACGCCCCTGTGTTATTCTCTGACGAGGCACATTTTCACCTGAGTGACTGTTGTTAACAAACAAAATATGCGGTACTGGAGTGAATCAAATCTTAGGGAACTTCATGAGTGGCCCTTTTATTCGGATCGTGTAACGGTATGGTGTGTAATTTCAAGAGTAGGGATCATTGGCCCTTACTTTTAAAAACAAAACGGTCGTGTTTTAACTGTAAATTCAGACCGTTATTTGACAATAATCCAGGAGATTTTTGCCTGCTTTCGAAGAAATGGAACTGGACAATGTGTGATTTAAGCGAGATGGGGCCACAGCCTACACCACCAGGATTTCAATGGATTTTTTGAGAGAAGCCTTCCCCGGGCGACTGATCTCCCTGAGAGGGGACGTAAATTGGCCTCCAGGCTTGCCTGATTTAGCCTCCTGTGATTATTTTCTGTGGGATAATCTCAAATCCATGGTTTAGAACGATTGTTTACAGACTCTGGAAGACCTACAAAAATAAAATCCAAACCGAAATTGCCAATATATCGGTCAACATGCTTGAAAGAGTGGATCAAAACTTCCAAATTGGTCCGAATAAGTGTACTGGCAATGGAGGTTGACATTTAAATGATATTCTTTTTAAAACTATGGAAAACTAAATGTCCTATATTGTCTGACAAGCAAAAAAAATAAAAATAAAGAGTTTTAAACGTGTAGTGTTTTTTATTTCACTTTCAAAAAAGGAAGTTCCCACGCCCCATTTTAAAGGGAATTTTGAAATGGGGGTTTCGCCCCCATACTCCCTTTAAAGGTGGTGGTTGCCCCCCTTCTATTTTTAAAAATCTAGTAGTATCACCTAGTAATAACCACTAACAAAATCCTGCGCCACTAATCTTAACTGTTAGCTAAAAATATATAAAATAAATAAATATATAAATTGTATGGTAATTTTATTGAAAATTATTTTTTTAACTACCAATAAATAGTTAGCAGATTATCGATTAGTGGAATGCCCCCCAAAAGTTAGCGGAATTGTGAATTGAGGACTAACAAAATATTTGCATGTGCCCACCACTGCTAGCTGCAATGGTTATTAAGATATTGCTTCTCAAAAACGGTCCAATTTTAAGGGGGCTATCCTGTACATATCCGCCAGGAAACTACCACAAGATTACTTCGCTAACTTGAAGATAGAAGTTGGGTGAAGAATGAGAACTTGCTTCTCGGCTGAAATATTAAGAACAATGCAGGCGTCAAAACGAGGAGAACTGTGACAGCTCTGATAGTGATAGATCTGTTGCTCCAGGTTAAATACCAATACAAGGTAGCGCCCTCGATATCAGTATTCCATCTAGCGTCTCGAGCTATAGCCGGCAAGTTTTTATTTATTTCCTGTGCCTGTTTACTTAATTCATCATTATCGTTGGACTCTTGCAAAACTTAGGCCTTTCATTTCGTAGTGCATCCATTACATAAGATTATTATATAGACCATCAAATCTTAGTAAGGAAGCTTCATGTCCCCTGTAGCAGTAGATACATCGTACATGCAGAAGTAAACATGTGTATAATGAGTGATTTTAATGACACCAAATTAGACTGGGAAGCTCTTGTAGGTGATCAGGATGCTAAGGAATTTTTTAATATGTGCAGGATATTTTCTTAGGTTGTAAACCAACCCACTAGGGTGATAATATATTGGATTTAGCTCTATCAAATAGGGAAGAGAGTATTAGCAATATAGAGATTAGGGAAAATTTGGGAAATAGCAACCATTGCGAAATTAAATTTAAGTTAAAAGGGAACTGTGTTCTGAGTATAATAAATAAGGTTAAAATCTCAGACTTTAGAAAAACAGAAAATAGTGGTCTGAGGAGGTACATGGAGACGGTTGTTTGTGAACTATTAAGTAAGGTTAGGTTAACATGTGATATGTCAATGAGAAGAGCCGAGGGAAAAGATAACCCTAAGTTAGAGAGGAATAGTCTAGATCAGATAATGAGACAATGATTAAGCAGTTAATTGCCGGACAGAATATGAACATTCCATATAGGGAAATTATAACCCTGCTTGTTCACCCTTAATTGATGTCAGATAAAATTAAGCATTATATCGGCATTAAAAGGGTCATTTTAGGAAAATAAAAAATTATGAGAGTCAATTAGGGCAGGGATACAATGAGCTAACTCGGGTCATTATTATAAGGTTAATTAGAGTAGCAGAGAGTAATTATGAGATTAAAGTGGAAAATAAGGAAATGAAGATCCCAAAGGTTTCTTTCAATTATGCAAACGACCATGGCGGAACTCCCTATTTCAGCGAGCAATGGTTGCATGGTTGTCGGAATATACTGCAACCATGCGTTCATGGATCTCTTTTGCATTCTTGCCTTCCTTGGTCAAAAATTTGATCACTGCGTGGTGCTCAACCTTCTCCATTGTTGAAAAAAGTGTGACTGACGATCTGCGATCAGCTACTGCTTCTTGAATAGACGAGGCAGGAGCCTGCGGCTGCAGGTCTTGACTTGTCATAACTTGTCCTAACACCCCCACAAACAGCCATCCCCCTTCCTCTGTTTTGCCCTACCGATTCGCAAAACTTATTGACCTCCCCTCGTACATCAGCTGCTACTGCTCAGAAAAAGCAATTATTTGCATAATACCACGCAGCATCATCAAGCAGCATACTCAAGAAACTAGACTTATTCATCATAAGGGCCTGAGAGAAACCACGAGGGACCTTTAAAGGTTCGCCTTTTGTGTCATTGCGCGAAAACATGACTACCACCCTAAAAATTGCGCAGAATGAAGTGGGAGATATGTGTTCCTGGTGCGGCTGGAGAAGAGAGAACCCCTAAGTTTACCCCTCTCGATTCCCAAACGTCTTCTGCCACCAGTTCTCACAATGAATGGTGGGCCAGATAGAGAAGGAACGGCGGAGGTTGAGGAGGGAGGAGATGGAGTGAAATAGGCGAAAAGAGAAAAATCAGTACGAAAGGAGAATTTGATCTCAAATAACCCTTTTCTTATAACTGGGGAGAGAAGGATAGAATGGAATAGTTCCATTATGTTTGGATCGACTGATTAACGTGGAATCCGAACCACGACCTGTTCTTCACCTTTTGCATCCCATTCTTTGTCCATCGCCTTACTGGTATGTAATCATAACTTCTTTATAGTGGTCGGGAGAGCCGACTAATCTCTGTCATCATATAGTCTTTCTTTCGTTTTGTGCATATTGTAGCATTCATGCTGTTATGTGAATTTCCTTGTTGAGTTATTGCCTATCAGTATAGCGTTGTGTATGCTCTATTGTTTTAGGTGTTTGTACTGAATATTTTTGTAACGGTTTAATTTGTCTTTAATGTCGGTTGAAGGTTTTATTATTTATACCGAGCTCACTTTGCTTATACTGAGCTCACTTTGTTGACCAATTTCTCTTTTTTTTACTCATTATGAATCTACTATTGTTTCCATTTGCCTCAGTTCACTAATTTCACTTCTTTGTTTTTCTTTTCTGTTTTCACTTTTATTAAAGGCATCCAGGTATCCTCCTATGCTTTGACTTGTTGTAAGAATAGATGTGGGTAGGGGATAGAGATAGGGTGTAGACAAATAGCGGAAAATAGACCAGTGGTGAAAAGAAAAACAAGTGTGGAAGGATGCAAAAAGATGCTAGTGCCTGGTGATCAGGCCTATAAGTATTTTTAGTTTTGTAGTTGCTTTGTTGTCTTTGAGTTAGTTTATATATATATATATATATATATATATATATATATATATATATATATATATATATATATATATATATATATATATATATATATATATAATATGGCGTTCAAGCCATTTGTCTTCAAAAAACAATTAATGTCCTTGCGCATTTGCTGTTGTGGTAATAATTACTTTAGTGTTGTGCTTAGTGTCTTTGTCTTTTTTGTACATCTTGTAGTAAGTGTAATTCGTGTTTTTTGTTTTTCATAGATGTCTTCTTCGGTGAATTTGGCTCTTCATCGCTAAATTTAGGTCTTCATCGGTTAATTTGTAAAATCGGTGAAGTTTCACAATTAGGTAATCTTTTCTTGGTCGGCGTTGTTTATTTGGTTTAGGGTAAAAAACATTTCTATTCTCATGTGTAGAACGGCACTTCTGCTCCGCCAGCTAAAACCCCGGCGGAGCTTGGAAATCTGGCGCGACTTATTCCTCTTCTTTTCTGGTCTATCATTTGGACGATATCATCGTCCAATTCACGATTCACTAATTCCTGCATATTCATGTAATTAGGTAGACACATTTGTTCTGCACCACTTGTAGTCTCCTCTTCTGTGTCTTCGAGACACACGAGAGGGCGGGGGCGGTGTATAGCAGCGTCGATCTTACAAGTGCATTCTAGATCTTTTCCTTATTGCTTTGACGAAGATTTTTGAACCTGTATAGAGTTTTGACTACAGCAGTGGCCTTGGTGATTCTTTTTTGGACGTGCTTCTTGTACTCTAATTAGGGAATCTTCATTCCGAGTACTTTGCACTTCGTGGTGTAGGGATAATGTCTATCACCCCCCCTGACGTCGTAAAGTAGTCTCCTGCCTATGGGGACTACTTTGAACTTTTTCTGGTTGGTGCGGATCTTCTACTGGGCCCCGTAGGTGTTAAGATTTTCAATTTCTGCTGCTGTCATACGAGCTTATCAAGGCGCATTCCTCCATGGACAAGTGATTATCTGGGTGAAATCATCGGCGAATTAAATGTTTAGGCAAGTGGGGCTTACAGGGGCTGGGTAATCAGCGGTGTAAATCAAGTAGAGAGTGGGGGACAGGCACCCACCCATCCTTCCTGCGGGAGGCCCGCAGTGAGCGGAAACTTTGGTCCGTCCGTGCATCCTAAACTGATGTACACCGCTCTCTCCATGAGATAGTCACAGAGGGTTCTTTCTAAGTTTTCACTTAGGCCTAGTCGTAAAATCTTCTACTGCACTTCCCGTTGCCACAACTTATCAAACACCTTTGATACATCCTGACAAACAATGTCCACGTAACTCCTTTCCCGGTTTGCTTGGGCTAGCTTTTCCGTGATGACATTAATCGCCATCACCGTACTTCGCTTCCTACTAAACCTGAATTCATGTAGGTTGAAGAGCGAGTTGTCCTTCAGGTGAGACACCAGTCTTCGGTCGATGATCTTCTCGAAGAGCTTCCCGCCAAATTCTAGAAGTAAAATTAGCCGGTAGCTCTCCTTCAACGTTGGGTCCTTTCCGTGCTTAGGCAAGAAAACCATCTTAACCGTTTTATAAGTATCTGGAAAGTTCAGAAGGCGTTATATATTCTTTTCATCCCTTCGATGGCATTGGCTGGTGCCTTTTCAAAGTTTATCTTTGTAAGCCTCGATTGTCCTGGGGCTTTTTATGGGAATGAGCGGAGCGCGCCGAGTAGTTCTTCTTTGGTAATCTCGGCGTCTCCGTCGCGCTGTCTATCCACCTGGTGGTGACGGTGCATCTTGTGTATTTATTCGTTAAGCTCGTCGATGTTGTTGCTTTCAAACTCTAGGTCATAGTCTTCGTTTTCCTCCTCAGTTATACTGAAGATTTTTCCCAATAACTTCGGAGTAGCTCTCCAATTCTTTCTTCTTCCGTTTCAATGTTTCCATCTTCCTTTTGTAGCTTAATCTTATGGTTTTCCTTCCCAGTCGATCCTTTAAGATTTCGGATCTTTTTCCAAAAATCTTTGGGAGTTGCTTCGTGATCAAAGCTATCGATCGCATCATCATATTGTCTCCATTGTTGTTCGAGGATCAACTGGTTCAGTTCTTCTTTACTTCGCTGTATTAAGTGAACTGACGCATTCATGATGTTGATTTCATACAATAACTTCAGCTCATGGTATAAATCCTTCATGTATTCGGTCCATCTATAGGTACAGATGGTCCTATACTCGGATTTAAGGATACAAGCCCTAGCTGCGCTGATGAGGTGGTTATTGAGGTCGTCGAGTATTCTCCCTACAACTTGCATCTAGGTCCCCATGAATATTGTTGCGAGCCATGTGCCAGAGATTGACATGAAATTGTGAACTTGAATGTAGTTCTGTCTCGTCGGTTGATAGGCTGTGGCTATCGCTACTGCTGATATTTCTGTTCTTACTTTAACGGCCAAATAGGCCTCTCTCGAATGCGTCACCTGCTTAATGGTATTCATTACGATGTAGTTGAATATCTTTATTGATCTTCCATTCGGGTTTAATCCATGCACTGATATTAATTAAATTATTAATATTATATCCGGATCATGTTTCCTGAAGATGTTGCCTATAGATTGGGTTTTTGCCGATCCAGACATCCGTGTTAGTTTGCAGAATATTGAACTTCTTTCCCCTTCCATTTTCTATTGTTCACGTGATGATGATTCTTGACGTTCTTGTTCATCTGGAAGATGTTTCGCTTGAAAGTGTCTTGTACAGTTCCATACTCGTCGCATTGGTCTGCTTCGAAGGTGTTGCGATTGAGGTGGACACAGTCTCCAGAATATATTCTAATTTTATTCTGAAAGGACATTATCTCTATCTCGCATTCGTCAAGTGCGCAATTTGTACCTTTGTAGGCCTATTTACATATGCCTTCATTTAAAGCCCTTAATGATTTCAGCTTGTTTTTCCTTTCTGGGTAGAAGTTAATCTTCGCGGGCATATGCCTCGTTTCTCTTGTTATCCTCGGCTTCAAATGTGCGGACCTTATCTTAGCCTAGTCGCCCTGTACGTCACGCTGGAAGACGGTGTCTGTATTTTTCCCACACCACATACAGACGAACTTTTGGAGTTTATGTTTCAATCTCTTGCCATTCAATATCAAACTTTCATGCACCAGTTCCTTCCAGAGGTTTGGAATGTAGGTAAGAAAAAATGCTGGGGGTTAATTACGCCAGGTAAATTGATCGACTGTGTACAATTCATTTCCTCGTAGGACCCAATTTTTTAAGGGCTTTCTCCAATAATTCAAACTATAGCATTTCGCCCTAAGAAAAGTAATTTTCATTCATATTTATTCAAGATTTCGTGAAACAAGAGGAAACACACGAAGGTTGTATGGCAAAGTTGAGTGAAGAGTGCTACTGTAAATTAACAAACAAAAATATTAACATTACCATAGCAAAATTATCAACCTAAACGATCACATCCAAACATTCATTGAGGACTTAATTCTAATTACTCATGACAATTATTACTCTAAATGAGAATTTATACATTTTATAGAAACAAAAGCATTAAATTCTTAATTAAAAATAATCACGTATGCGAAAAAAATTTTAGATATATATATATATATATATATATATATATATATATATATATATATATATATATATATATATGAAAAGATAATAGTAAACCACAATATTTCAATCAAGATTTATTTATAACCACAGAACTAGTTTCAGCAAAGTTATTTATAATTGCCATTTCCAACTAAGTAATGAAAAAAGCCAAGCAAGGAGCCCAGAATATATAAAGGCAAACGAAATACTTTAATCAAATTTTTATTCATTTCTAATTTCTAATTCAACAAGGTAAGGCCAATATTTCTATTATCACGATAAATGAACACATTCTTATTCCTAATCGCACCCAATGTTGCTTAACTTCGCTTTAATCGTAAGAGGTGTTGCCACACTGCTATGCTGTAGTTCTACAAGATAAGTAGTTCTGAATGAAAAATTTCTTTGCTAATCTAGAGAAACGGCAACCTATACATAACAATATCTAGACTACCCAGTGTATTATACTTTTTTTTTTTAATGGGAAGAAGACGACGGCTGATGATGCAAGTGCGCCCCCCTGGCCGAAGCAAATTATTATACTACTATTTAGAACATCACTTTCGAAAGCTCCTATTTAGAAACGCATTTTCGAAAACGCATATTTAGAAAATCACTTTAGAAACCTCATATTTAGAACAATACCTTCGAAAGCTCCTATTTAGAACATTACCTTTGAAAACTCATATTTAAAAAAGCATTTTGGAAAGTTCATATGCTCTGAAAGTCAGTTCTAACAATTGGATCGATAATATACATGTTATCTCAAGAAATAGGAAGCATCAGTAATGTCTAGAGAATGAGAAACGAAGTTTATGAGTGATGGTGATCTGATTTGTCCTTCATTGCTGCTTTTCCTTTAATAATAGCCCGTTTAATTAAAAAATCATAGTTCGAATATTGAAAATTGAACACTCACCAAGGTTTACTTGCTAACGGAATAATAATAATAATCCGAAGGGAAGCTATTTTATGTTGAGCCAAATATTTCCTCATTCGATGGCGAGACTAGAATATGTACAGAACGTAAATGTCATATAGAGCAACACAAATGACTGATAAAATGAATTGTTCGACTAAAATACCAACAATTCTATAACAATATTATGATAGTTAGATTAATTTAAACTTAATGTATTATTTACAAGCCCTAGTTTCTTGTCGGGAAATGAAACGAAATTAATAGTTGACAAATCTCATATCACATTTAATATCTACGTTTGTAATATAGCATTTATAACGACATGAGACGTATTTAAATGAGCATTTAAAAGTACTTTTATTAAGTACTTTTTATGTACATGAAATGAGATGGAAAAGATGTACTATACAGAGACTATGATAAAACTTTATCTGGTGTCAATGAGAAACAATAACCATTAAGTAACATATATATACTATTTCTGAAATTCCATTCAATTCAATTTTGATTATATGGAGCACTGTACATCAGAATAATCACCATATGTACAAATCTCAGATTCGGAAGACATTCTTTAAATAAATATCACAAATGTGGCTTAATTAATTAACACTACATAAAACATCTGGATTTCTCTGCATCTCGATTAATTAGACCTTATTCGTCACTGACGATCATCTATTAGAGAAAGAAATTTTTTCCATTTATCCTAAAAAATATTTTTATTGAATTACGTTAGCAAATTTACAAAACGTTAGTCTTTATTACTAAATTGAGAAGAGGGATCTGCATTCATCTGAACCAAGACTAGAATATGAAATATCACCAATCATATTAATGCAGTTATTTTCTAGTACCCATTTATTCAAACAGAGTGATGAGAGGGACCAAAATAAATTTATTTTCAGTTTGCCAAATAAACAAAATTATATGGCGGATTCCTGGTCTAAGTCTTTTGGATTGGTTGTCTCGCATATAGAATTTTCGGAGTCTAACAAGTTCTAATAAAAGATTATTAATTAGGCAAGAGAAAGCCTTTTTACATTGTTAACATACCCTGTAAATAGGCTGTAGGTATATATGAGTGTATTTTACTTAGCACTAACCTTAAAAAAAAATGATCTCTATTAAATACAGGACAAAGGCGCGTGACTAGATAAAACCACAGTGTCTTTGATTTTACGATACCTTTATGAACAAAAAGATTCACTTTAGTCATTAATGATAATAACATTAAACGTAAATTTGAGCGAGTTGAATGAGTAGTTCGAAAAATTACGATGAGGTATTATGTTCAGTTGTTAAGAATAAAGCATTTTATCAGAACAGCAAATTAATTGGGTAACAAAAAATTATTCACCATAACTTAAAATGCTATTATAGATGATAAGTTGAGGTTTAAAAAATCCATGAAACTTGTTCAAATATAAAATACTTATTATTTATTGCTAAAAATAAGTCTTTGTTAGGAAGTCTCGTCGTTTCGCAATTCTCTATATTCAGGGAGAATCCAAGTCAATCTGATTTTTAATCCACACGTTCCGAGTCTTAAGTCAACAAAGACTGATCAACCATGTAAGGTCACTATTAGATTTTCCCGAATACAATTTTATAGACTAGTACACTGATATTAACAATTAATTCTACATTTATTGTAACATTCTTAATTATAAAGGGGGGGGATTTAAAAAATATATAATTTTTAATGAGCCACAACATAACATAGCACCCATTTCAATATTTTTGTAATAGCACCGATTTCGATGGTTTTGTACGCCAATGAAGATAAATTATTTCCATATAATTTGGGGGGAGTCCAAGTAAATAAGATGCGACTTATCGGGCGCGACTATAATAATAAACAAACTACAAGTGGCAATTTGTGCAAATTATTAGAATAGAACATTTAAGTGGACAAAAATCCATTAATCACATTTTTTCTGTTCTTTGTTCCAACAGCAAGGTCCGTAACCTAGGTCAAAGAAACAGGGACAAAGGGACAAAGATAAAATACATTTCACTCATCCAATTATCCCGATAGAAGTGCACACATAACAATACAAGGCCTAGTAGTTTGCATTAAAATACACTACATATCATTGCATATTTGACTCTTTGTCATAAAATATAGATAAAAAGATATGCTTGTTGACGACATCAAGAGAATCACGCCGTGGAAACTGCAATACCTCTTGAAGGGAAGAGAGAGAGAGAGAGTAAAGTTTATAACAGCCAAAATGACTTTAAAATCATATCCTTTGATTTTTTTTCTGACAGAAGGCACACAACTGAACTTATTTTAGTACAGTATAGATAGCTAATATAACAATCAAGATTTCATTTAATTAAAAAAATAAAATCATCCTGGAGTATGTAAAACCTTTGGTACCGCTATATAGAAGAGAACTATGAACAATATATGTACTATAGGGAAGCATTTCCCCCAATTCGCTTAGTTTTGAAGGAAGACAAATGTTCTTTTTCCCGAGAGATCAGACTACATATGAGCACGGTCTCTATTTTCACAGATTTTGAAATTCTTAATGCCGTGGTATTTTTACCTATCAGTTAATGGACAAACACCTCTGCTTTTTCCAGCCATAGGCCCTCAGTCCCTCAATATTATACTGGCCGTGGATTAATCATGAAGCTAAATAGAAGCACCTATCCCATTCTAACGTTCCATTTGTCGAAATTACACTAATTCAAAAATAGAATTTTTATATTAAAAATAAATACTTAATTTGTAAAATTTAAAAGGGATTATTCTTTTTTAGTGGACATTGATGTGGTAATTTTAGAGTTCGCGATTCTTTAAACATTATTTTCTATATCTTTTTACAGCTGAAGGATGAAGCGTGATTAAAATTTAATATATAATTATCAGCCGATTTACTTAAAATTCGCTAGATCATATTTTTTAAAAATTGAATTTGGATATACTTGAATCCGAGCTATACTAATTCAAAGACCGCTGAGGTTAACTACATCTAATTTCTTCGCTTCACTTCTACTTAGAAAATTTCTCTACAAAGGAAAAAAAATACTATTCTCCATAATCTCAGAAAGAAAGTAACTTTTAAAAAAAGATGTCCATTAGAAGAGATCAATAATAATGTGTAAACACTTTTATTTCACATACTTTTCTAAAATTAAAAGTGGATTAGTGTAGTGTACACGCTAATAATTATAAAATAATTAATGAAAAACAAAACTATTGAGAGAGAGTCACTTTATCAGTTCACAACTACAGGACTAGTTTCAGAGCATCATGTCCATCCCTCAGCTGTATAAGACCAAAATTATCTTAACACATTTTATATAGAAGGAATTTGTTATGGTAATATTTTGTCACTCTTTTTACAGCTGAAGGATGAAGCGTGATTAAAATTTAATATATATGTATCAGCCGATTTACTTTTCAAGTAAACAAAATATATCCCACTAAAATAGTGCTTTTATACTGATCATATTTTATAGTTAGAACTTCAATCAATATAGATTGAAGAAAATATGGAGTCCCCTCAGGACTTGCGTCCTGCGGAACAGCCTACATACTACTAACGGTCGTGTTACTGAACAAGGAAATCGGTTGAAACCGAGTGAGTTACTTATATTGGACGTAGATAATGATCCTAACCATACCCTCTCAGTATGTAAATAGATGCTCAATTCCATAAGCAAATGGGGCTGTGAAGACAATTGTCTTTCCACGAATAACATCAAATTATTCTTCTTTCTCTTCCTTCTTTGAAGTCTCGAGCTTTGAGAGGAGAAATCGGATTGGACCAACAAGACGCTCTTTCCAGGACGGAATATTCCACAACTTTGTAGACATCATTGAGCCCATGATTGAGCCGGCCCAGTAAACAACAATGTGCTCTGCATTCGAGTGGCCTTGGCAGCCCCACTTAAGACCAGTGGCCAACACGGGGTTGAAATAGCCCCCTGAATAATCGAAAGCTGTAATTGAAAATGATAAACATAAGTGAACATTTGAAAGTATACCAACGATGGATCTTAACCAGAGAGTAATGTTGTCCCAACCCTTTACAAAAAGCTCAAAACATGACTAAGACACGAACGAGAATATTTAAATTTCTATTTTAAATGTTTCTTTCTTCAAGGCTTATTATTGAGCAGTTTCCATAAAAGGTAAGGTCTGAACGCTTCAAAGCTAGTAAGAACTAGCGCCCTTCCCAACCCTTTTAAGCCCTATTAAGCACAAGGCCAGCAATATTTTTCCCCTGCCAATCTGCTTCTTCATAGCGACTGTGCTAGGTGCTGTAGCATCTGTTCATGGTTGCTTCATCCCTGAGAAAAGACCCCCTGCACACACCTTCACAAACCTCATCCCTGCGCTCCAAGCATACCTAACATACACATCATTACCCATTTCCTCCTCAGTCACCTCTTTCATTTCTCACATACTTATTCACATAATCAACCCATAAAGATATTAAACAGCTATGGAGACATCACACAACCCACAGCGTTATGTCAAACCACTTATTCCAGCTATCTTTTAACCTAACGCACCCCATACTTCCTACATAAAGACTACTTTTCATCTAACCGTAACAGTACAATTGCACACGGAGGACATACCCCCCCCCCCCGAGGACAAGTGCCCCTAGGCCAATTACTCCCCGATTATGATGACTATTTATTATATGACTAAAATATATGCTAACAAGATCAACTGCTACTGTAGTTCAACTACAAAAACCAACAGCACAGCCCACGAACAAACCAACTAAAAAGGTCTAAGTGAACATGTGACGAGTTCTTTATGTAAACAATTATTATTTAACTTATCCTTCAAATTTTCCTCGGCGGCAATTGTCTTAAGGGTAATTGTCCTGGAAGCAAATTCCTCCGGGGCAATTTAGTCCGGGAGCAATTGTCCCCCGGAGGAAATTGTCCTGGAGGCCAATCCGCCATTTAGCCGCTCACTCCATACATTCTCAGCACCTGCCATAATGCTTCTCTATCTACACGATCATAAGCTTTCTCCAGATCAATGAATACAACATGAATTTTTTGTTTTTTATTTAACTTTCTCAGTGCAAATACTTGTTCACTCCCCACGCCGGCTCTACTCCTCTCCCACCCTCACATACACATACTTATACATTCCCTATCAATCCCTGAGTTAACTTTCTTATACGACAAATCATAATATTTTACCACAATTTACCTACAACATTCAACGCGAAGCGGGAAGCTGTTCGCAACTCGCTTACGTTACTTTCCTTGTTTGTTTTTTATTTGTCCTTTTCCTATTCCCCTTTATCTACAAAATCTTCGATTCCTTTATTCCAAAGGTTCAAAGAATGAAATTTCTTTTTTTCTATAACTAATTTTTAACTTTCAGGGAATTGGAGACTCAACTCGTCTCAAAACATCTCAGGAGAAGACATTTAAACTTTTTCCAGATGATTTAATCCTTTTGTTTCCTCCTCCATTGTCCATTCCCATATCAAGGATCATCACCGCCCCTAAGTTCGGGAAGATAGACCAACACATCACATCACTCATTACTCAAAAACACTGTTACATTCTTTTTACTTGTACCACCCCTTTCTTCAAGTATTGCACTCTATTCACTCCATCCCACACAAACTTTTCATACCCTTTCACGTTTATCTCAGATGGAGCAAGCATCTGCAATCTCCTTGTTTTAAACCGTTTCACTACTACCTCTCTTTCCCATATTGAGGCTGATTAACCAACCTGACAGAACCGGGCCTGTTGCAACATCGCTCATTACCGTCATTGCGTGTCGTGCTCATAGAATAAAGCCTCTGGAAACTTGGTTTTCCAGGCCAGCGTCCCCGTATCCGGGATTAGTCGTCTTTTACGCCAGACACTGAAGGACGCTATGAGTATCCGTTCTGTCCCACATACAACATTTCTTTCAATGATTGATATATTCCTCTGTGTATGCACCTCTTTATATGTCTTAATCGACTCGGTATGATGACAGTGATTATTCGAAGTCCTCAAGTCTTCGCTAAAACAACAAAGGCGAAGAAGGGACAAGAAAATGTGTGACCGCATTTCATGTGCGAAAACGGCGGAGACGCTGACTTGAAATTAGGGGTGCATCAAATACAATTTTATTTGTATTTCAATTGTATTTAAATGCAGTTTTCATGTATTTATATTTGTATTTTGGCATCCAGAGAAAAAAGTATTTTTTATTTGTATTTATATTTCGAGTCTAAGCCATTTGAGGAGTATATGCAAACTTACAGAGAGAAAGAGAGAGAGAGAGAGAGAGAGAGAGAGAGAGAGAGAGAGAGAGAGAGAGAGAGAGTCAGAGAGAACCATGATGTATGAGATATTATAAAACCGGTTATATCTGGTACGCGCGGAATGAACGCGTCGCGCGAACGCGTGAGAGTTTTCTAGAACATGGTTTTTTTTTAAATTGCTTTTTTTTCTTTTTTATTAACTATTTTATACTTTCGTTTCTTTACTGTGATGTTTCAATTGTATTTTTTTTTCTTTCTTAACATTCTGTTTTAGTACTCAGATATATGATTTATGATAAGGTAAATTTAAAAGAAAAGAAGTATATATGTTTATTTATAATAATATAGTAATTAAAATATAACCTAAATTTAAATTTAATTTCAATATAGCTCATATTTATTATATAATCTTCTATTGAATTGGTGCATTAAAAAACCAGTAAATATATAAAATCTGAATCTACAATATTTGAATCTACTAAATAATAATTATGTGAACTTTAATTGCTTCTCACTTCTCAATTCTCACTTTGCAGATGGATAACGAAGACGTTGTTACACCAGATGGCCCTTCAATCGGGGATGAAGAGGTCCGGAAGGACGTACAAATGCCTCAACTATCATCTGCACTGGTGAAGTTTTATTCTGTCAAT
The DNA here is from genome assembly GCA_963969495.1 of Ceratothoa steindachneri. Classification (NCBI taxonomy): domain Eukaryota; kingdom Metazoa; phylum Arthropoda; class Malacostraca; order Isopoda; family Cymothoidae; genus Ceratothoa; species Ceratothoa steindachneri. The sequence continues at coordinate 82,522,583 of OZ018330.1, read as the reverse complement.
GTTAAGTTTATTGACAAGAATCTCACAGCAGACTGTTTTTAGTGCAAAAAGTCGTATTCGGCAGCAAAGAGGGCAACATCTAACCTAATTGTCCACTTCAGAAGAGTTCACAAAGTTCAGTGTGATGAATATGAGACTTTGAGAGCTGCAGAAGAAAAGAAGAAGCGTCAGAGCTCTGCGTCGCACTCACAGCCGAAAATGACCTCGTTCTTCACATCAAACAACGGTCTATAGTAAAGAAACTCTTAGAATCCATCGCATGTGACCAACTGCCTTTGAATATTGTTGAAACTAAGACTTTTAGAGCTCTTCTGCACAAAGCAGAACCATGCTTCGTGTTTCTGCAGAGAGCGAAAGACATAGTCACAATTGATGACAGAATTCGAACATCTCAATCGTATGTACCTGACATTGGGCCTCTGGACGAATCGGAAAATGATATCGTTTCTTGCTGTCACTGTACACTTCATCAACTCATCATGGGAGCTAAAGTCGCGCATCATTGCTTGCGATCAGTTTATAAAACGACATAGAGCTGTGAACATCGCTACAGCATATGAGGATATAGTCATTAAATTGGGAATTCGTGGCAAGGTGAGGAAGGTGGTTGCATATAATGCCTTGTCTATGGTTAGAGCATTTGATGTCTGTCTATCAGAATTCTATGGAAATGAAGTAAGGAATAAAAATAGCGGTGAAAATGAAGACACCACTAACCTTGATATTTTGGAAGAAGAACTTGATCTGAATGAGGTGCTTGCCCTTCTTCCCCCAGATCGGTCCAGTTGCTTTGCACACACAACTCTGCATACGAGATGCCTTCAATGATTCCTCTTTCAGAAACAGTGCACTTGCAACTGTGATACAGAAATGCTGTAGTATTGTAGCTGCAATACGTTTATCTACTGTGGCAGCACCGTTCTTGAAGGATTGGGGTTTCACTGCAGTCTGCCAACGCTACTAGATGGAACTCTCAACTGACAATTCTTCTTAAGTCAGTTCTCAAGGAAACCGACGGAGTCAACTCAGCTATTCGTCTCCTAGGATCGAACCGGACTGTAGAAGAGTTGAAAGGAATGAAAATAGCAATGCTAAAAGAAGTGATACAAGTTTTGGAACCGTTCCAAGAGGCGATGACTCAAATGGTAGGAGAAAACATGGTTACACTTCCTTGTGTTGCACCAGTTGTATTTGGCCTTGAGCAGAGCCTTAAACTATTCACGGAAAGTAAGCCGATCTACTGCTTTAACTTGGCAAATGCACTACAGTCTTCTATCAAGAAGAGGTTGCATCCATTTCTTGAGAGGACTGATGTCATTGCCGCAGCTCTCATGGACCCCAAGTTTAACCTTGCATGGATGCCATGTAAGGAAATACGAAAGGAAAAGGTTTCGAGGATTGTGGACTAAATTCTTTCTGAGTAAACTCAATCAACCTTGAATAAGAAAGTAATTCAAGAGAGTGAACGTTTTGTATCCATGGGCATGAATCAAGACGAGGCTAGCGTGAATGCAAAACGATCTCGTCTTTTTACCTACATGCCTCCAGCTGGGCAAATGATGGCAAGTGCATCAACAAACGACACTGCAGTGGTGATGGCAGAACTAGAAACGTACCTAGAAGAAGGTGTTCTGCCTTTTGATGTCAACCCACTGAGGTACTGGCGTGATACAAAAAGCTTCAAAATTTTGAAGCATTTCACCAAGAATCTTCTAGGGTGCTGTGCAACGTCGGCACCATCTGAGAGGGTGTTTAGCGAGGCCGGCAACTTTTACACTCTTGAGCGAGCAAAACTCGGCCCGGAAACCTTCCGGGCATTATTGATGATAAAATGCAATTATTATATGTAAAATGTAAAAAAGTATCTTTTTATGTTTTTTGTATAATTTCAAGAGTATTTTTATATGTATTTTTTGAACCAGTACTTGTATTTATATTTGTATTTTTAAATTCAGAAATAAAAGTATTTGTATTTGACAAAAAAAAAAATCAGTATTTGATCCAATTATGCTTAGAATCACGTTCACATACACAATAATTTCACGAACGCATTGAATCGCCTACGATCGAGTACGTCAGTCACTGCCACCCACATTCATCGCCTAAGTGTGCAAAGTGAGTGGTGTGGGTTATCAACAAATGGGGAGGAGGTGCAACCGTGTTAGAAAGAAATAGAATTGACGGACTTCCACTAAATGACAAACTGGGCTTTGGTATGAGAGTGTTTAAGGATGTAAACAAGGTCCATTCACAAATTCACATTGAGTTGGAATACTAGGGGGGATGGGGGTCCATCTGGGACTGATACCTAGGGCGCAAGTTGCCGTAATTAACTTTTAGTCGTTTAATAGGCTACATTAAAAATAGACAAATGCAAAGGCAAACAAGATAATTCACCCGAAGCAAAAACAAAAAACAACAAGCAAAAGATTAAGAAGAAGGAGGAGGCAACCTCCGGCGTCTAGGGAAGGCGAGCCTCCACTGGAGCATCGCCTGACACCAATGATAACAGTAACACAATTTTTGTTCCTAGCCAGTAAGTGTTATTTCAACACTCCTTTTATTGTAAAACAATAGAAAATAGCCATAATTTGTTTTAACTTTGCTTTTTGTGACTTGTATGATGAAACATTTTAATAAATAGGCAAATTTGTTTGTTTTTTTTCATTCATTGTAGGGCTAAAAACAATAAAGAATGTAATTTATACAATTTTATTGAAACTTCCACAAGAAATATAGAAAAAACAAGTAAAAAAAGTTAGAGGAGCAGAGTTTTCCTCGATTTCCGTATCTATGTTCAAAGTTCAGTATATCTTGATGGAAGCCCCTCTTTGCCCCTCTGAGTATGCTTCCATATTCTCCTTGAACTTGTCAAGATGGGCATCAAGAAAGTGTACCTTCATGGACATCATACACCCCATTTGACCATTGGTTTTCACTAAGTTCTCAACCAGTTCCACATAATTGTCAGCCTTGTGGTTGCCCAAAAGCCCTGACACACCGAAACAAAACACTTCCAAACTTCTTTTTTTCTTTTTAGTAAGATTTTTATGGAATTTTGAACACTATAAATTTCCTGATTTGTGGTCCAACAAAGCCACCAGCTTTCACTTTTGCCTCAGGGAGTTTGAGAAAGAAATTTTGAAGGTACTTGAAGGCTGGAGACTTTGTTAAGAACTCTAACAAACTGTTTCATGAGACCTAGTTTTAAATATAATGGAGGGAACAACAACTTTTAAAGGTCTATCAATAGCTTATGCTTAAGATTATGCCCTCCAATAGAGAACTCAGTCCTTTGTGGCCATTGCTTCTTGTGTTAATGTGTTATGGTAGCCCAATTATCCCAAGGCAGATGACATGGAAACTTGGTAAAAGCTCCCTGTAGACCTATCGAAAATGCTACTATTTTGGATTCTATAATCACTTCCCAGCCATAATCCTCTTCATTCAAAAACCTTGTATCAGGAGCTTGACACCGTTGTACTTCTTGACATATACCAAATGAGCCAAGAGAAGGGATGGATGCCTATTCGAATAAATATGAAGTACAGCTTTAAGGCTTCTTGAGGAGCTCTCACTGAAGAGCCTCCACTACTGTGAATTACATGCAATTCCAATTGCATCAAACATACCAGATACATCATTGCAGTAACATGGCAAAGCTTGAAAGTAAAGAATTTTGAGAAATGTTTATGATGTTTCCTTTGGTTTGTCACTTGCACATTTTCATTCAGCAAGTCCTACTCTTTGAACCTGGAAATCAAAAGCTCAGCATTTGATTTTGAGAAGCCAAGACCTTTGACAAGGTCATTGAGGTCTTTTTGGTTTGGGTAGTATGAAATCCTCTCAAAAGCCATATCTCTGACACTGTAGTCTACATCTTCACTGATATTTTCAGCTTCTGAAATGATCCTTTATTTTGAGGGTAGCTTATTCCTCTATGGAAAGGTAGGTACACAAAGATCAGTACTGTGTGGTTCTGATGCAATAGAAGATGAAAGATCGGGATAGGAAAAAGTAGGTGCAATTTTGCCACTTCGGCGTTTGAAAGGGTCCTCCAGGCAGAAGTAGCCGTTGATTAGGAGAGCACTGGGTTTACGCCAAATTGTGAGAATGGCAAACTTCATAGTCTTCTTTCCACTCTATATCACACTGTAAAAGTAAATAATAAATACCTTATAACTTTTCTTATTTACGAACAAACATAATAGCTTAAATATTTGTTACATTTAATATTTTACTCTTTACAACAAACAATTTTCTTACCTTTCTAAGTGTTCTTGCAGTGTTCACAGGAAAAATGAGGTGCCCTGGGTTTGTTTTGGCATCCAACTGGCATGCTAAAAGTATGGTTTGTAAGCTTCACACATTCTTATAGTTGCTGTCACACCGAACCTTTTTGCTCTTGCTTTTTATAAACTGTTTGCAGATATAACAAAATGCATCTGGAAAATGATTGCAGCCCTTTGACGCCATTTCTCTTCACTATGGTAACTAGAGATGAACATATAAGAGATCTGTCAATTCCTGTATAAATATTTCTTAAGTAATATTCCACAATATTCCAGAAGGTTATAGAAGTTCCCAGATGTGTGTTCTGGCAAGTTCTGGGACATTTTTAAAACTTTAAAAAAATTCTACTAAATTCTAGAAATTTATCATTAAATCTAAAATGTTTTGGAAGGTTTCTTTAAAACAAATCTATTTTACGGCATTTCAATGTTTTTTTTAAAATAAGATTTACAATTTTCTATCATGCTTCGAAATAAATTAAAGCCTACAGCTTTTTATATATTATCAATGTTTTGTTTCATAAAGTAATAATACCCTTAGCATTATTTTCTAAATGGGCAAATATATGAATTCAGTGCCCTGAATATAAAAGCAAAGTTTAGGACCAAAATATTTTTTTTTAATTTACTTTAGTTACGAACAACAGGAAAATAAAAAAATATTTTCCAGGAACAAGAAATTAGTAAAATTTGTTACAGTGTATAATCAAATAAAATGGAGGAGGCCAACATCCTCCAAAAAAAACTACTAGTCACAAGCACAGGGGGCAAGTAGGAGTGAACCCACTTGTCCCAGGTAAAGTGCGCGGAGATCCACCAAATTGGGACATTCAGCAAGGAAGTGAAGAACAGTGTGGAGGATAACGCAGTCGGCGTAGTAAGGTGCAAGGGAGCGCTCCATAAAATATTGGGCCTTTCCGCGAGTGTGACCCTTTGGAAGACGATAGAAAGGGACCTGAAGCCGCTGAAGCATTTGCGGTAGGTCCATTTGAACAGTAGAGGGCAATGACTTGCAAATTTACGTTCTCATCGGCTGTCTCCCAGCTTCTTTGCCATGCAGCCCGTATGTCTGAACTGATTCGTGCCATGTAGTCAGTGTGAGGATGAGAAAAACACTGGTCTGGTTGCCCAGACCTTGCGAACTCTTTCTCGCCCTCATTGGCGCGCTCATTTCACGAAATCTATACATGTCCAGGAACTGAGCAAAAGATAATCTCGACATCCGCCCGGCTCGTCTCAACCGTGGTGGCATGGATACCGCGAATCAGGATGTGGGGAGATTCTAACGCACTGTAAGCAATTAGGGCGTTTTATGAGTCCCTATAGATCAAGTCTCCGAATCGCAAACCTTGAATTGTCTCTCGTACCGAGCAATGTATTGCAACCAACTCAGCCGTAAAGACAGACGCCTCACCTAGTAGAGCCCAGCTAACTTCAAACAGAGGGGATAGGGCGTGGAAGCCAACCACTTCCTGAGAGTTGTAGCCATCCGTGTACACTGGCACGGATCTAGCGCGACTCAAATGCCTCTCCAAAAGGTCAAAAGCCATACTCCCAGCGCTGGGAGTAGAGGCATAGCCACAGATAGTTAAAGGTGGTACCCTTCAGAGTGGCATCCTGGTCACAACCATAGGCGCTACCGGCCTGATAGCTACACCTAGTTCTAGAATGAGTTTCCGAACCCTAACCTCGAATTTGACAGCATAGACACCGTCGAGATCAGCCGCAGATTCAATGAGAGCCGTTGGCGACTAAGGGAGACATCCGGTCTGCGCTTACAAACACATGATGCTCTCTGCACGGCACTATTAAAAGAGCATCTCACTGCACCGACAAGAAGGCTATCAATAAGGAAAGCGCGAAAGGCACTGGTCAACAAATGCGCGGAATCGACGATCTCGTATTAATTTAGAAATAAAATTGGGAGGCGTCCCCTCGCTCCCATCGTTTGGAAGGATCTTAATGGTACCGTATCACCATGTGATATCATAGGCTTTCTCCAGACCGATATGAAGGAAAGCGTCGCAGACGGATCTTTCCACTTGGAGGATGCACTGTTCAGAAAACATGCAGCCTCCACTGTCCCGGAAAAAAATAATCTAACATTTAGCACTTTCTTCATTAACTTACAGACGGAGGAGTTTAGAGAAATTGGGCGGAAACCGGCTAAGGTAGAGCGATCTCTCCTAGGTTTACGAAAAAGTAGGACAGTAGCCATTTGCTCACCTAGGTGTGGAGATATAGAATAGGGACATCGTCAGACCATAGGGGGTATTTGCACACGGAGTGAGAGCGGAACGCCACTCACTCAGTGTAAATCTCTCGTTGAAGGGTTCTCCGCTTCTGGAGATAAAGTCAACTCGGTGGCATTCAGCGATATCACGACAGGCAATGACTCTGGCGGAGCACCATCCCAGCTCGAGAATGTTGAGAAAGTGGTCGAGAAAGATTCAGCCACGGATGCGGGGTCTGAGATTGTGGCCCCATTCTCCTTGAGAATGTGAGAGGTGTGGGTAGTGGGATCCTGCCAGAACTTGTCCCGAATCCTTTAGACGAGCTTCCACATTTCTGCAGCAGTCGTCTAGTCACAGTGTCCTGAAGATACCTTTTGCTTGACCATTGAAGGACGTTTTTGTTTAAGAACTTCGAGATTGTTGAACACAGAGGTTAGGCTAGAGATGACGTAATATTCACACGTTGTAAACGTTGTCCTTTGTAGACAGTTCATGTTGCACTCAAACACCATTTTTGTAGGTTGCAGAAAATTTGCAATAATTTAAGAATTATTTTTTTATTAACCGAAAAACAACATTAATTTCTTGTTAACTTAATAAATAAAGAGAAAAGTAAATTGATGATGTTTGGGGAATGAAGGGGAAAGCTTATATTAATCTTTGGGCAAGTGAGATGTTTTACATATCTAAAGTTTCATGGGTAAACTGAAGGAAATGAACTTAGAAGATGCTGGTCCAAACATTTGCATATGGGATTGAGGTTATGGTATAGAAGAAGGAAATATCGAGAAAAAGAACAGTGCAAATTCAGAATTTAAGGATGTTGGATATAGTAAGAGCGCCAACAAAGAATGGGTTTGTGAAGATAGCGTATGAGGTTAAGTGTGTAAAAGATGGAACTTCTCGCTAGGTTATATTCGAATCGTGGGAAGTTTAACTTTCCTCATTGCAAAATGAATCCCTATTAATCAGAGTCAAATAAAATGATCCCTTCCTTAATATTATCCTCTAGCCATAGTACATCGGAATTTCCTTGAACAGAGCCTTCCATTTAGGGTTCCAGGGGAATAACAAACCTTCGGGCCAATTTTTCCTTGTGTTAATTCTAGCCCAGGGGTGAGGAAATTCTCCTGTGTTGAAGACCACATTTAGTTAGCTGCAGGCCACATTCATAAAATTTTAATTAGATATATTTAACTACTTCTTTTGCATATAACTAACTACTATGAATATATATCAGCTTAAAAATGAAAAAAAGATAAATTCTAAAGTTATCTAACTTTTTAATTACTTTGTTTCGATTACTTTTTGTAAGAAAGAAATCAAATGATTTGATCTGCAAAGTTTAAATTCAGTCAGAAGGCCGCACTTAATGGCCAAGTAAGCCTCAGATTCCCCATTCCTTGTCCTAGCCGTTTCCCTAGTTCTTCAATCGCTAAGAAATATTGCTTGATCCTGCCTAGTTACAGAGGAATTATTCATCGAGTTATTGATTTAAACAGTTCTTCCTATTAAAACGTAGTTTGAAGACGAAACTTACCGAGTATCACCATGGAAGTAGCAAAGAACGAATCAATCACATTTGCAAATTTGGGTTCTAATTCTCCCAATGATCTCGAGAATATCCTGCAGCAACAGGTCAGAATGCATTCGATGAGGAACCCGTATATCACATTAACCTGAAGATCAGCGGAACAGTCGTCGATTCCTCTTCCAAGGTGGTTAGCGCTAATTTCCATCAACCAGATCTTCTTAACCCATCTGCAAGTTAAAACTTGTTACAACTTCATAACTCGCACTCAGTTTCATAATTAATTCTTTAATAAATGTATAGAAAGCACCTAGACATCCTAGATTTTCTAGATAAAAGAATCATAATAATAATGATATTTTTATGCTAGGTTACTCTGTAGGGGTGCGAAAATGTATGAGAGAAAATTCCTTCTAACTCGATAATATAAATGGCCGATAAAATTACCAACCAAAAACAGACTAAAGCCGGTCGTGAGGCTAGAGTATTGGCGTTTAAATCCAACGGTACCGCGTTCGAAACTCAACAGTCCCAAAACTTTTAGGAAGATCGCCCAAGAAAAAAAAAACGGAAAGAAAACGCTTGAAGGACTAACTCATCAAGAAGCACAAAAAAATCGGCACCACAAGATAAATGGAAGAAAAATGAAGATGCATCAAGAAAAGAAAACAAAGATTAAGAACCGACCTAGCCAAGAAGAATCCGGAAGTCAAGAAAAAAGTGAAGACAAATGTTTGAAGGGCCAACTTAAAGAAATAAGTAATTTCAAACAACAAGAAGAAAATGGATTCGAGGAAACCCAACCTGCATCTAGGAAACCAAATGAAAAGCAAGAATAATATTAATAAATAAATAAATGGGGATAATAAGGATATGCTCCCCCCCCCTCCATAACTCTAATTCATTTTCTCTGGATACGAAAAGTATTACAAGTACTACAGAATGGTCAAGACAGGACGAGCCATTTATTTTAATAAACTCCTCCGTCCAATAGAAATTATTGCACTTTTGGGGAATAGTTGATAAGACTTGAAATTGAATATTCATCACTAAGTCCTGTAAATAAACAAGAAATCCACCCTCCATAATTATTGTTCTTGACTTAAAACATAGATGAAAATATTTGAAGTGACCTTCAAAGAGAATGGATGACCGTGTATATATTTTTCAGTTTAATTACGAATTACAGAAGTTATTGCTTTATGAATTACAAAGTATCTTAGAGTTTTATGAATTAATATAACTTTCAAAGTGCCACGCACTTGTGACTTGTACTCGTACTTCCACGATTTCTTTGTTGTTGATATGAAAGAAAATATTTCAAGACTTTCATTATCAAATTCTAACTTAAAGATGGAGGCGTTTAAATAAACACCGAGTTACCTCGAAAGGTATAAAATGAAATTGCAAATTCATACTTACACATGAAAATATGGGGCTCCAATGTCAGACCTGTGAAAATGTAATTTTGGTGCGAAACTAAATTTAACGCTTTATATTCAGTTTCGGCAGATTCTCTTAACCTACGAGTACCTAAAATTTCCTTCATTCCACTCGATGGTATCAACTTCATACTTAAATTTAAATAGAGCTAATGCATGAGTGAAACTGGTAATGTTATACCTTCAGCACAATGAAGCCACACAACTGATTTAAGCTCATCATGTTTTTTTTATCATTCGGAATCCAAACAATGATGTGACTCGAACCATAACTGGTATATAAATTGAGTATATCCATGTCTAAATTCCTCATCTCTAAATCTAATCGTAAACTCCTGGCTAATTGTTTAAATCCAGAAGCAGTCAAGCTGCGACAAATATTTCTCATCTTTCGACTTTAGGCTGCATTAAGATTCTTTTTTTTAATGCCAAATCAACGCTTTAGTAAGTCATTTGGATTTTGGTGAACATAGTAGATAAGATCATCTTACAAAGACAAACCTCCAAACCAACCACATGAGAACGAAATTCGAGACAAACCTGAAGGAAGCGAGACCACCGAGAGTCTGGGCAGCAATTTTAGCCGCTACTGTTGACAGACGAGTCCCTCGTTCAACATAATCCTCCAGGAGGTTGTAGGGACAAGCAGTAGCAGCCCCCCAAGACTGACTCCACCAAATTGTCATCAGGAAAAGGTAGATGCCGTAGGTATACACACCGTAGTTATCAGCAACTGAAAAGTACCGTGTCCATGGTTACCTATTTTAGGTCTTAGGACAACCGAGTTGATATCAACCAGCAAATGAAAGGCAATCAGTGAGAAAAGGACGAAGGAACCAGAGAGAAGGAAAATAATAAAACAATAAATATAAAGACTAAATGTACCCCAAACCTTTGTTACATGTTCAAGTTCTTTAAGTATTGGAACTGATGTCTCTAAACGTGTTCTGAGGCCTTTTGAAATGTATTTCCCAGTTTTTAAAATAGACAAAACTTACTATTAACACCCGTATAATTATTATTTTACTATTGTTTCACTTTCAACTCATCTTTTTTGTTCTCGCTTTCTTTTCCCCACTCAATAAACTCGATTAGCCCTATAAACCTTCTTTCCTCCCTTAATATATCAAAGGGGCAATTTGCCAGAGACTTTCCACAAAGCTAAACTTTACCTCGCGTTTTTAATACCGGAGAAGATTTGTGGTATTCAGCATCATGAATTTCATCTCGTTAATGATCATTAATATTTATACCCACTTCAATTAGAAATGGAAATTCAAAACAGCATAATCATTACATTTCGATTTCCCATTGTTAATAAAACAAAATTATAGTAATTTGGAGGGGAGAAGTATTAAATTGCGATTGATTTATTAAATGCCCTGCAATGTCAATACACTAATGTTTATAACGACCATTCAATAACTTCCTTACTAAATTCTCTTCGACTTGAAATAGTTGAATGAGCAAGGAAGCTCTATTTCACGTCATTGGAGATGGAATGACAGTGAATAGTAAGTGGAATGGAAATGGAGATGAAATGGCAGTGGAGATGGAATGGTAGGTTGAAGTGCAGTGGAGATGGAATGATAGGTAAGATGGTAGGTGGAATGAGAGGTGATATGGTAGGTGGAAGGGCAGTGGAGATGGAATGACACGTGAGATCACGCGTTGGAAGACTCTTCGCATTTTGAATAAAGAAAGGAGTGGACAGAGGAGGTCTTCTCTAGTTGAGCCCAACTTACTTATGATTAGTTCAAAACATGTTCCACAGAGCTCTGCCGAAGCGACCAACTCGACGGCCGCTTCCTTGAGTAGTTCGTGGGTCAAGAGTTTGGTGAGTTGTCCTCTGACGACGTGGGATAGAATCATCTGAGTGACGATGGTCAGAGTAGAGATGAGAAGTTCAAAAGACATGCTGTGAACAAGTACCAGGGGCCCGTCCTGAAAAAAAATTTACTTAGCTCAGGATATTTGAAGTTGGCAATAACCAATTGGAGAAATGACCACAAATACAAAGAAACAATCGTCTGGTAAAGGTAGAGGGAACAACAGCGTGAAGGGGAAAAAAAAGAGTATTTTTGAATGGGGGTTGAATATGCCAAAAATCATAAGCAAGAGCTAACGTAAAAAAAATGAGAAGTAAAGATTTACCCTAAGTAAATTCTGCATCAAGTTATATCTGGTTGATTTACATTCCAAATCTATGTATGAAATGATGATAAAAATAATTTAACCACTCATTCTCCCTCACTCCACCCCACTATATGCAATATTAAGCCCGAGGCCACTCATCATTTGATCTACCCAAAATTGCTCCACCCTATATCGATGGGGGTGCTATGTGATCTCTCACTAATCCAAAAATCATGCCTCTCGGTCGCACGTCTATAAAATTCGGTTCCGAAGCCCAAAGCCCCCCTCCCCCCGAATTACGCATAGATAATAAAAGGTAACGGTATGATCTGACGGTAAAAGTTACGTGAATTGAGGGACATTTTTCTTATATTTCCAATTGTCAAATTGCCAAATACCGCATTGTATTGCCAACTTTTTGCCGCTTTGTTGAGACTTTAGCCTCCTAGGAAAGTATCATTTCTGCCCAATTAAGTGGAGAAGAAAAAGATTTCTTTTTTTACGAATCATTTAGGAATATTAGATTATACGGTGTTCTTCGACAATATATATTTTTCCCTTCCAAAATAAATATATTTATCTCTGCACCATGACAAGACAGGAGAAGTAAAGCATAAGAATAGTCTAGCCATACATTAATTTCCAAACTGAAGCTTTCACCGTGATTCGATCAATCGATCCTTATGTAGAGATATGAGTCAAAGAAAGAGGATAAGGGAAAGACAGCGAAAAGCACAACATGTACCGATATCAGAAAGAGACGATAGTGTTCAACGAGTACCGGGGACCTTTGGCTCAAACTAGACGAAGCTGTTCGGGGCTTTCATCACGTAAATAAAGGCTCTTCTTCTCTCCTCATCTGATATCTTGAGCTTTGGAAATGAAGTTGAGTGCGTTGATCCTTGGGGATATAGAATTGTAAAGTTGAGATTGTTCGTTGTGTATCCTTTCTAGTTGATGACTTAGGTATCCTTTTGATGTTATTTTTATACTCAGAGCTTTACCTTCGTGTCTATAATCGTGCATCACTCCTTCATGTTTGATATAGGCTGTTTTCCTTCTTGCAATAGGAATTAGGGTGAATTGTTGGATTTTCGTCCGTATTTTTCATTGTTTTTTGAATCTATTGATATTACCAATTTCCAGTGCCGTTAATCGTGCTTGCCGTCTTTCTTTTCTGCTTACGGATGTTATACATTGGCTGATATCATGCGCGAACTGGATGTTCAGCGTCCCTGGTCGTATTGGTGGTGCCATGTCCGCTGTATATACTGAATGCAGCGTTGGTAACAAACACCCGCCTAGCTACAATCTGGCTTTCATTTCAAATTCTGGTCCCTCGCTTTCATTTATCACGATTCTTTCTTTTCTTTCCGTGATATATTTTCCAAATTGTTGTTCATTTGGAGATTTAGGATCTTAGATTGTCAGCCTCTGATCCAGACTACGTCTCTTCGCACTAAGTCGATATACCTTTTGTTCGCTTTTGCTTGTGGTATTTTTTCTGTTATTATGCCGAGGGTCATGGTGGTTGGCACATTCATTTAGGGGTTTGTTGGCACATTCATTTAGGGGTTGGTTGGCACATTAATTTAGGGGTTGGTTGGCACATGTGTCCACTGATCCCGATATAAGCATGTAGTTACACATTTGATTTTAACATGCATTGGTGGTCGACTCGTGCTGTTGTTTAATTTAGTAACTTGATTTAGCGACGTATTAATCTTCTTGTCATTACTTCTTCAACTACTTTGCCAATAAAATCTAATAACGATATAGGCTTGTAACGAGGTTTGAAGGATTGCCTGATTTGAGGAAAAGCAATATTTTGTTCTTTTGAATGTGTTAGGGAAGCAACCGGTGTTTAAACTTGCATTAAAAGGTTTGTAATGCTCTAATGATGTTATTCGGAACGTTGGTGAAGTTGATGTCTGTGAGCCCTTATGGTCCTGGCTCTTTCTTCTTACTTGAGTGAATTACACTCATTATTTCTCCATCCGTTGTTATAGAACCTGGCCACACATTTTCCTCCCAGTTAAGGTCTACCGTTTGTCTGTGGAGTAATATACAGTTGATGTTATTACGTAGGAATCAATGGTTTTCAACCGAGGTGCCGTGGGAGCGACCAAGAAATCAATTTTAAAACGCCTAAATTGCAAAAAAAAAAGAAAGATTGCAGACAGTGAATAAAGAAATGAGACTTGCCTTGGCAACTCTACGTCCCAATATTAAAGAATTATGTGATACTCATCAAGGTCAAATTTCCCATTAAACTTTTAAAGGTAAGGTTTATTTATTTTCAAAATTTTATGTCCCATTTCGATTAAATTAACTTAAATTTCAATTGTGGTTAATGTTGAAGTGCTTTCCACGTAATTATATATTCTTACGTAAATTATTTTATTTGGGGTGCCACGGCTGCTTCTAGATAGCAATTAGGGTGTCACTATCATAAGAAGGTTGAAAACCACTGACGTAGGCACTCATGCGCCCTTTCTTCCGTTTCGTACAGAAGTCCTCATTTTCTTCAAAAGTGAAATTGAAAAAACACTCCCAGTGACGTCTGATTTTTTTTATTTTCCGATCATCTTCGATTATACGGTTCTCGTCCTTTATTTTAATTCTTGGATTTGACCCTCTTGTTCTGTTAATTGCTCTTCAATTTTACTTTAGTGTTCTGTTTAAATATATCTGGTTAATAAGATCATCCCTGCTTTTTTTCTTGCTGTTCACTTATTAACAGTAGATCATTTTTGTTTTCAATTTTCTCAATTCTTTATATTTTTCTGTACTAGATCCTCCTAGCCATATTGAATGATATGCCCTTTTAATTTGTTTGTTTTTATTTTTTATCATCGGTGGTCGACTCGTGCTGTTGTTTAATTTAGTAACTTGATTTAGCGACGTATTTCGAGTCCGACGAGGCCACCAGAGTATCCGTTAACTGCTTCATCCTCTAACTCTTCGAGTGAAGCGTCTGCCTCAGGTCTTTAGGAATATATCCATTTCATTCTTTCTTGCGCTTTTTCCAATCTGTTCTGTGCTATGGTTTCCTGTTAATTGCAGGTACCTGTATCGGATTTTGATTCAATTGGAGCAGTGTTCGTACAATGGTCGCTGCTGGCAATTGGTAACGGTTCAATATGAAATCCAATGGCATATCACAGCTGGTTAAGACTATGTCTGGTTTTGTAGTAGTGTTTGCTTTAATATATGTATATGCACTGATCTGGGCCCAATGGGCTCCCCAACTCTGTTCCCCTCACAAGGAATTGACAATTTGTATGAACTCGACACAAAAATGAGAAGACTCCCTTCTCCTGAAGAAAAATGCTCCCTACTAAGGATAGATAGCACTTTCAAGCCGAAGCATAGCATCCGAAGTGGAGTAGACTTTACAGAAGCCGCCTTCTGCAGAAGACAGGCGACCACAGATATCCAAGAAATATTTCTCCATCAATTTTTACATGCAAAAGGTTAGAGAAATTTGACCGAAATTAGCCAGAGTGGAGTGTTCATCCCTGGATGCAAAAAGCAGGAACGGTAGCAATTGGCCAGGAATTTGGGAAAATACCCTCTGACGAACGGGATATCGTTCAGACCCATGTTTCCCAACCCTGGGGTAAATTAGGGGAGATCGAGGTTAGTTGGCACACTTTTCAGTCTCTGTCGTAGCACTCTGGTATAATTCATGAGAGTATATTCTAACTAGCATCAAATGAAAAGTTAGGTCTCATCTGTAAATAAACCTATTTTAATGTCTACAGTTATTTTCTAAAACTAAGTAACATATGATTAAAGTTATGTTGTACACTGGTGTCAACCAGCCCCCACATGAGGTTTGTTGGCACACATCTTGGGGTTGGTTGGCACAATGTAAAATGAATGAATCCATCAGTAGAAACAATTTGAACATTTTATTCAAACAACAAAATAAAACAAATCAATTTGAAATTGAACTGCAATCCCCATTCCTCTCTTCCCTTCTTGAATCATCTGCTATACCCCTCCCTCCCGTCTGCTAACGTTACCTTCACCCTTCCCCATCTCTCTTTCCTTCACACTCTCTCCCCCACTCATCTAACCTTTACTCTTTCTACTCCTTCAACCTTCTCTCTAGTCAGAGTCACTTGCACAATCTTGACATATGCAAACCCCGCTGTCCATTTTCGTGCATAGTTTATGTGCCCACTTTTTAGACTCAATGCATTGTAGCCAAATTTCCCCTCATTTTCAGTCCATTTATTTTTAACTGTTAAATCATTCATTTTTTTACAGCTTAGCCTCACCTGATGAGTGGTCCTCTTTCTTGTTTAGCTTCTAAGCTAGTTTGTATCACCCTCAACCCACTACACACAGACACAAAATGAATTTGTATAAAATTATGTTGAATTATATTTAATAGATACATGCAATGCGTGTTAAAATCAAATGTGTAACTACATGCTTATATCGGGATCAGTTGACACATGTGCCAACCAACCCCTAAATGAATGTGCCAACAAAACTCTAAAGGAATGTGCCAACCAACCCCTAAATGAATGTGCCAACCAACCCCTAAATTAATGTGCCAACCAACCCCTAAATGAATGTGCCAACCAACCCCTAAATGGATGTGCCAACCAAACCCTAAATGAATGTGCCAACCAACCCCTAAATGAATGTGCCAACCAACCCCTAAATGGATGTGCGAACCAACCCCTAAATGGATGTGCCAAACAACCCCTAAATGAATGTTCCAGCCAACCCCTAAATGAATGTGCCAACCAACCCCTAAATGAATGTGCCAACCACCCCCTAAATGGATGTGCCAACCAACCCCTAAATGAATGTACAAACCAACCCCTAAATGGATGCGCCAACCAACCCTAAATGAATGTGCCAACCAACCCGTAAATGGATGCGCCAACCACCCCCTAAATGAATGTCCCAACCAACCCCTAAATGGATGTGCCAACCAAACCCTAAATGAATGTGCCAACCAAACTCTAAAGGAATGTGCCAACCAACCTCTGAATAAATGTGCCAACCAACCCTTAAATGAATGTGCCAACCAAACCCTAAATGAATGTGCCAACCAAACTCTAAATGAATGTGCCAACCAAACCCTAAATGAATGTGCCAACCAAACTCTAAATGAATGTGCCAACCAACCCCTAAATGAATGTGCCAACCAACCCTAAATGAATGTGCCAACCAACCTCTGAATAAATGTGCCAACCACCCCCTAAATGAATGTCCCAACCAACCCCTAAATGGATGCACCAATCAACCCCTAAATGAATGTGCCAACGAACCCCTAAATAGATGCGCCAATCAACCCCTAAATGAATTTGCCAACCAACCCCTAAATGGATGTGCCAACCAAACCCTAAATGAATGTGCCAACCAACCCCTAAATGAATGTGCCAACCAACCCCTTAATGAATGTGCCAACCAACCCCTAAATGGATGTGCCAACCAACCCCTAAATGAATTTGCCAACCAACCCCTAAATGGATGTGCCAACCAACCCCTAAATGAATGTGCCAGCCAACCCCTAAATGAATGTGCCAACCAAACCCTAAATGAATGTGCCAACCAACCCCGACCCACCTTTTTGATTAAATGATATCACCCAATTACCACGACTTATCATAGAATTTCAATTGTTATATCAAAATGTACCTGATGCCTTTATCTATTAACGGAAAATAATATATTTCAAATATCTCTTTTCAAAACAGTTGTAATAACATTTTTCATGAGGGCCATTTATTTACAATGAGTAGTAAACATCTGATATTTTACTCTCACTGAAAAGTGAGCGACTTTCAAACATTTTAACACAATGGGTTTGTGCGGATCAAAAAGACAATCATTTTGATATCACCGTTTTGATCACTGTTAAAAGTATGCCTTTAGTGCCTTAAGTGCCTTTAGTGATCAAAGCGGTGCTCGCTGCCTCAGTGTGCATGGTTCGAATCGCTTTCCTGCACTGTTTTTTTAGAAAAAGGTAATAAAAATATTACTGCAAGGAAAATTATTCCGTTTTCTCTTTCTATGTGGTTTAATGGATTATATATATATATATATATATATATATATATATATATATATATATATATATATATATATATATATATATATATATATATATATATTATTAAAAGCGACCGCTAGTTTCGAATTAATAGTTCTTTTTTCAATCTTCTCGATTTGTCTTATTTTCGCCTTTTCTTCATTGTTTAACCTGTGATTAAGCGTATCGAAGTTCATCAGAGACTGATGTTTGTTATTTTGCCAAAGGTAGAAGTAAATTAATGTAATTTAGCACTTTCTTTAATTTAACTGACGCTTTTCAGAGTTACAATGGGGAATTATTACAAAGTATTCAGTTTATATATGTTACAAAATATATTAACAAAATTACAAACGAAGCTATAGACGTATAGGCAGGTTGAATCCAGGTGATAAAAGGTCGGGGAAGTAGGTAGCCAGAGAGGGGGTGAGGGGGTTAAGCTGCTTGCCAGAGGGGATTAGTGGCTTCTTTGAGTAGCTTCATTAGATATGTTCATGAGGGTAGTATCAAGGAGGATATGTTACTATGTGAAGAATTGCCGATAACTACAAAAGGTGCAAATATCTCCAACACAGTGGATGAGTTCCTGAGAAAGGCAGGTCTAGATTAAAGCAAGGTTTCCCAGATATCAGTTGATGGAGCTCCAAGCGTGATGTGCCAGGGCAAAGGATTACATAGCTTATTTAAGGAAAAGAACCAAAATATCGAGGTTGTGCACTGTGTCATTCCTCGTTATGCCCTGGCTTCACGCGGCCTGCTTGAGTTCATCAAGGTTGTTTTGGATGACGTGATCCAGATTGTAAACTTTGTCAAATCAAAAGGTTTGAACAGTCGCATATTCAAAAAGCTGTGTGAAGAAATAGGAGCTCATTATGAAAATATACTGTACCATATTGAAGTTCGCTGGCTGTCACGTGGGAAAGTCCTTGTTCGTGTTGCTGAGCTCCGTGAATTACTTCATATATTTCTGCAAGTGAAAGGATCATCCCTCGCTGATCTCTGTTTGACGATGAATTATGGGTCACACGTTTGTGCTACCTAGCTGATATGTTTGAAGAGGTGAATACAGGTAACTTGAAACCTCAAGGAAGAAGACCACCTCACTGGAACTTAGGGTAAACATCGCTTCCTTTTGTGGGAAATTGCAACTATGGATCAGACGTGTTGGAAAGGGAATTTTTGCAAATTTCCTACATTAGATGCATTCCTTGATAGGCCTAATTCTGAAAATGTCCTCAACCATATGAAGACAGACATTAGAGATCACCTGACCGGCCTCTTGGAAAGCTTGCAGAAGTACTTTCCAGATTTGAATAGTACCAACAGTGAATGGGTAAGAAATCCTTTTGATGTGAGTGAAGATATCATTCCTGAAGAGGATTGTCCAGCAAAAGAAGAATTTATCACACTCAGGACAAATAATGCATGTAAACTAATGTTTAAGGCTAAGGCTGGTCTAGACACCTTCTGGATCTCTCGTTTTTAGGATATACCAACAATAGCCTCTCGAGCAGTACAAATTCTCATAGTATTTTTTATCACTTATCACTGCGAGCAAGCTTTCCCTAGTGTCCCTGGAATGAAGACTAAGAAACATAACGCGTCATATGACGCCCGTGTAGTCCTTTCTGTGACAAAGCCCGGAATAGAAAAAATTGCACAGGCAATGCAAGCTCAACCCTCACACTAAAGAACCAGAGCAAGCATAAAGTGATCACTGATTAATATGTATTATTATTGTTGTATTGAATATTTTGCATTTATCATGGTTGATTTTTATATGAGTAAAAATGGAAAAGTTTGCATTTGTGCTTGATCGTTAATTATATAGAGCCAATAGCGGGCTATATTACCCGTGCTGTTCACCACGTGACTGCGAAAAAAAAGAAAATTAAACATCCGATATTACCGGGTATATTTTCAATGGGGTAATTAATAATTGCTAAATTGCATTTTGGGGTAATGACTTCGAAAAGGTTGGGAACCACTGGTTCAGACCAAGGGCGGTATCCGCGCAAGAAACGAAAGTGGAACGCCATTGCATGAACGAAAACAGGTCGTTGAAGGGTTCAACGCTCTGAATATGAAGTCAACTCGGCTGCGCTTGGGAACCGATCTGATGGAATGGTAGTGAAGTGGCATTCTGCTTGACTATGGAGATTATGGGTTCGCGAAAGATTACGCCACGGCCATATGATCCGATATGGTGACCCTATCTTCCTGAGGGGTTGTTGTGAGAACGTGTCCTTTTGGCACGACTCAACGCCTGTGCAAGAAGGCTCATTTCATTGAGTTAATACAAATATGCCCCTTATGAAGAACAGCAGGCGTGCATCGAAAGGGAATAGAATATGGCCTTTGTCTGACAAAATTCTCACCGGGTAAAATTGTTCAGACAGCCAGTGCTTATAAGTATATTATCACACTCAACCTACCACCTAGGAAGTATACGACGTACAAAATGACAAGACGTTTAAGGAATACAAGTCAGGCCGGTGGTGATAAAAGTGCGAGGAAATAACTCAACGGCCTCATAAACTCACCTAAACGCATTGAGTAAGATCAGTCATTTTCTCGAATGTCGACTCCCGTGTTTGGTCCCAATACCAACACCGAGGTGGCTTCTCAATGACCTTTCCAAAGATATCTGAATAAGGGTAAGATTTAAAGCAACCAATATATCCAATTGAGGTCATAGACCACTAATCATCCAAATTCCGCGTGTGCACTAGAAGTACACATGATCAAGGCAAGAAAACAAAGCACTTCTTTGTGAATGATATGTGAATTTTCCCAATTATGGACCCAAAACTTTAACGCTTTTACCACTACTGCAAAGATCAGGTCCTTGAGCTTAATCGTGTAGTATTTCCAGAGAAGTTTTGTATAATTCCGGTCACCAAGAATGAGAAAGAGCCTTGGCATACGCAATACGAAGTGGTGCAACCTCGTTTGTCTAAATTGGCTTACACTGAATAATTGAGAGAGACAGGAGAATACCTCATATCTAAGTGGAGTTGGACTGCTATCGCCTGAAAGGAGATTTGGAGTGCCAACAGAAGGGTACCAACGGGTGGGTGCCTCTCTACCCGCCTGACTCCCATTCCGTGCTGGTAGGGTCACGAAACCTTTATACGCAGGGAATGTAGGCAGGGGCGATGTATCCAGCATTGTCTCAAAGAGACAAATATCTAAAGGGGGACGGTAAGAGACAAGCCTTCGCAGTTTCTCCAAGTTAGCCTGGAGTCCGCGGCATTCCATTGAAGGAATCTTCCATCCGGATCTCTTGTGAGGTAGCCGTCATATCGAGACAAATCTTCGAAGGATATAGGCTGTTAGACGCGCCAGTCGCGCTCTTTCCCCCCAAAGACTTAGCGAGGAAGCTTCAGCTTAGCACACGAGTCTTTTCTTTCTCTTTACTCGAATAATTCTTCTAGCGGGGAGCTTTTGGGGTCTCCATTACCCCGTCTTTTTTGGCGGGGCAATTATAGCATCCCTTTCAGCTTCGGGAAGGGGTAAATGACCAGGGACTTCCTTAGTACTACCCTCCTTTCGGAGGGCAGACTTTAAAGTGCCAAGGGCTGCCATTTCCACCTTCTCGTAGATTTTACTCCTCCGAGTTGAGCAACTTGGTAGAAAAGCAAAGCCATCTAGGATTTTTGGATCGCTTACGAGGGAGAGGGATGGCCTCGGCCTTTACGTGATCAGGACTCAAGTTCTCATTGCTGCCAGCCTGTTCGGGTATGCGGCAGGGGGAGGTACCTTACTGGTAGACCTAGAAAGACTAGAAGCGGAGGGTGCTCTTTTTATCTTGGAAGGGTTCGAAGATGCCTGGTGACGCAGAACGCGACATAAGTGTTTGTCTACTACTGAAAGAGACTCATTCTGCAGCTTGGATGACCAGTACCTCCATTTCAACAAATTAGAATTGCAATTTTTCGAGTAAGAAGAATGAGACCTCTCACAATTCCCGAAACAACCTTTTTATGTATGGTCTTGGAACAGCTAGCAAACTTTGAGATTGACATAAATTAGGATGACGATCTCTGGTCAACAACCGCCACCGAACCCAATATTTAGGACTAGATCCAGCGTCGAAACAGTCCTTATTGATAACCTCATGGCCATAGACAAACTCATATAGTATTTAAAAGCAATCAATATATCCAATATAAATTAACATTAAATTCCAACCCTCATCGCGCAAACCAGGCTCGAATAGAGCCACCGCACTCATGCCGCTTGGGACCAGCCAGGTTTGTAAGTGTTCCAAAGGAGTGGCTACAGCCATCGCCTCTCTTTCCTTTTGAAATCATGGGTGCCATCACACCGACTCCATATCATTCAGTCATAATGGGCTAAATATATTTGGCAGGACACATAGGGGCCTGCCTTTCAAGATCATCCTAAGGTGGTCACTAAAAGCTCCCTGTGGGAGCCTGCGAGCTTTCTCCTACCACTCGTCTTCTTGTCGAGGAGCCTTTGGTAAACATAGAGTAACGCCGCGAACTCACTAAAAAAGTGATACCTTTTAGGGTGGCCCCAGAAAGGGGCCTCTCTTCTGACACGGCATGTGGTAACTGGTCAGATCCTTAAACCTAGATAGGATAAATAAGGGGAGAATAAAGGGGCCGCAAAGGACAAAAGAAATGCACCAGTTTCCACATGCCGTATCAAATAAGGAACTTAGCTCAGTGATACATGACTTCCTCTTTGGCAGTCAGAGCAAGAATACGTACCGTAATTTCAGGTACCAGGTGGGGCAATCTAATATTCAAGGTATCCTCATGCATGGCAATCTAGAGTTTTCAAAGCCCCTCTTCAGACACGGCATGGGGTAGTTTGTCAAGTGCTTAATACTAGGTAGGAGAGGAGTGAAAATAGAGTTGTAGATTTTAATGAAATGCAATTGAGCACCCACAAGAAATCACCAGTTTTTATTGTCAGTGACTGGAGTCGTGGCAGTTACCAACCACCGTTGAAGACTTCTTTACTGATTATGGGACCTTAAGGGTACAAGATCCCCTAATTATCACCTGAAGTCAGGCTGGATAAAAAGATAGTCCCGGAGTTTAAAAAGGTACAAATTAAGAAACGAGAGAACACTACGCTCTACTCGGTGACTGTTGAGGTGACATGACAACACCGTTTATGCCTTCCTTACGGGTTATAAAAACAGCACGTAGGTTTTAAAAGGTCAGCTACACTAGTTTGAATGATAACTTTATCAGAAAATGTGGCGTACCACCGAGATTAAGATAGGAGACATTAGTTTTATCGTGAGCTGCAGTCACACCAGTACCTACCAGTAATACCTTTGTATTGTAATGATTGATTTCAAAGAGTTGTTCGATAGCATTTAGTGATCATTTTATAAGCGGATAGTAAATTAGGAAGAATATCAACAAGCGATATATTTGCATGTCATCAACATATAAATGAAATTGTAGACCAATACGACGCATAAGAATGACAAGGGAAAGAAGATAAATGCGAAACAGACGCGAACCAAGAACCGACCCTTGTGAAAGTGGGACAACAAAATACACCTCTACCGACCGAGCTACATCGTTTACAATACGAATAGAGTGAGAACGATATGAAATATACGAGCGAAACCAGCTAAGCTCAATTGCAGATAAACACAGGAATCCATGGAGGCGATGGAGAAGTAGTGTGATCAACTGTTTTAAATACCGTCGAGAGGCTCAGAAATACCGTAATGAGAAGGCTGACCGGCATCGCCTTCACAACAATGGCGGCTGGTTACATGTAGGGGGGCTGATTGAGTGATGCGTCCTGCCTTAGGACAAGATTGGAGAAGGGCATACAATTTAGAATCGGGATTAACACCAGCCTTTCAAAATGTTTTGAGAGGAAGAGGGGTTGATAGATTGGGTGCTAGCTTGCCAGATATTTTCGGTTCAGTTTCTTTAGGATATGAGAGGGATGTACTAAAATATTAATGATGAAAGGGAGAAGAACAGGGGATAATGACTTGAAAGGAATAATTCTAGTGTACAACAGGTATTTTTCAGTGAGATAAGGGGGAGAGTGAGTTAATTCTCCAAAAGAGACTGGAGCGACAGAAAGTTCGGTTGGGGGAAGGAAACGCTGATGTGTGGAGTGGACGAAATCATGAGTCACATCCATTTGCCCATTCAATTACCTTGAAGCTTAATCCATATTTAAAATCAATTTAATGGTGATTGAAACGTAAATTGAATTGGCTATGTACATATGACAAATAATATACCTTATTATTCCTAGTTTTGATATAGCATGAATGTATATCAGAGTTAATATGTTGATAAATAAAATAATTGAAAAAATAGTGAAGTGAAATATAATAATTAAATGATATCTATATAATGTATTTAGTGGAATGAACAAAATAGTAGCCAACGAGGATGTGACAAAATGATAACAATTGAGGGCATAAAACAATGATAATTATGTTATATAAAATATCGTAATAATAATGGTGATAAATACAGTATATGTTAATTGATTCCTCAAAATACGTCCAATTTTAGTAAACATATCACCGTATCTTTTGTGTGGCAAAGCAATGGAATTTAATATAAAATTTTAGTTAAAACTGTGAGCAAGGATTGTCGGACCGATTATGATGTAGATTTCACTAATTGTTCTGATGTATTTTGTAGAGTTTTCTCTTTATGTTCCATCGGAGTGTCTTTGTCTATTGTGTATGAGGAATTTGTATGTTGGATTATATATGAGTTTTATCTGTGTTAAATTGCGTGTTGTTTTCCATGTTTGCTGGCTTAATGGTAGAATAAGAGGAAAAGAGTATGGCGATGTCATGGAACTGTGTGAATGAACCAAGACGTTTAAACTATTAAAAGTAATCAAGTAAAAATGTGTAGTCGTTCTCATGTAGACTGTGTAATTGCAAATCAGTCAATTGAGATTTGGCTAAAGCTTAATAGGCGATAATAATAGTGAAAGAAGTAATGGTGGAGTTGATAGAATTAGATAAGGGGATTAGATTATCTTCTTGTAAGAGTCATTTCTTCCGATATGTGATGGGGAGCTTAGCTAAGCTGCAACATTGCCTTTTATCCGCATAATTATAATTGCAACATTGCAAAAACAATATGCGGAGAGTTACAACTATACTACTTTTCGCCGTTGTATTTCTGTTCCTCAAACCCACGGAAACAAGAATTGCCGTCACCATAGAAACCAAAGGATAGCAAAGCTTTGATTCATATAGTACGAGAGTTAAGTTTGATTGCCAATTAAATGTGTGTGTGAATGAACCAAGACGTTTAAACTATTAAAAATAGCCAACTAAAAAATTTCTCGACTGAAACATCAATACATAGTTTGTTCATATTATAAATTGCTTAAACCTCTATTTAATCGTTCTTTTTGTTTTCTTTACCACGAGGTAAGAATTCGTAGTGAAATTCGGGAACTAAATTAAGGCAGTCAGATTATGACTCGACAGACTCGACAGACACATTCAAAAGCATAAATAAAGCATATCTAAGTCAGAAATTTGATTTCTGGTGTATTTTCATGGGCGATCACTTGAATCATAACGCGTAAGATATAATTTCTTTATTGAACACAATCTTTCACCAAACCAAATCCAGGAGGACATTATACTTATTATTAAACACTGCTAATTCATTATTCAGCTGGTATCAGAAGTGAGCCAGTTCTAAAAACAATTACCATTAATCCCCGCCCAGAACTGTGCATTATGCAATATTTGACACTAAATAATGCGATAAACATTTGAATATAGATTTCTTGGCTAAGAAAGCTGTTAGAAGACGTCAATTTTTATATTAATTTGTACATACAATACCGTTTCGGTGCTTCGCAACTATCTTTGAGTTTATTTTTATTTTGACTTCTACTAAACATGAGTAGTCCAAGACGCACCCAAAGTTGGCAGATCTTGCGAATTTCCGCGATATTTGCTACTTTTTGAAATCGTGTGCTACTTTTTTATGCCTCTGCTACTTTGCGAAGTTTATGCTACTCCATTTGATAATCGTGCTACTTGTTGCGATTTTCAACCATAACTAAAAAAAATATATTTTTTTTTAGGACAAATGCAATTGTTAAAAATTTATAACATGGAAAGAATAGGAATAGAGATTCTTTTCTATGCATTTGATAAAATTAAAACTTCGCTATATGCCGCAGCAATAATGTTTTAAAAAGTAGTTTCTTTAGATCCTCTTTAATTATTTAAAATTATTTTCATCAAAATTGTATTCAACTCAGATGAAAGATTCCCATTAATTCTATTTAAGTTTTACAATTTAAATTTTATATCCTATGGTTTCAAATACTTTAAAGTGTGGATTATTATACCTCCTTAATACGAATCATAGTGATTCATGCAGATCGAATTCTCACATGTAGAAGCTATTTTTAATATAGTGTAATTTATTTTCAATTAAAGTGTGATTATGTTGTGAACATTAGGAGCAAAGCGAATAAATTACATTTCCAAAGATTGTGACTTTTGAGTCCCATGTTTTAATCGTGGCTGAAACACACAAAAGAATTTTGAACTAATATTATACTCGGAAAAAAATATCGAGAAGTTTTTTGAAAATTGTAATAGAATAAGTATTAGAAATAAAAGCTTGTTTGTCGCTTGTCATACAGCGGTACAATCTCTTAATTACTTGAGTGAAATTTTTAAGAAGAGTGATGCAGCAACCAGTTCATCAGCTTCAGAGACTTTTCGTATGCATCGAACTAAGTGCTGAGCATTAATAAAAAAATGTGATTTCACCTGAGGTGCTCAAAGAACAGGTAACAGAAATAAACAATTCTTCATTTTCCTTAATACTTGATGAATCTACAGTATTGCATGCTGTAAACATCTGTGATTGTGTGTTCGTTATTAAAATGAAAAAGAGAACAAAATATCATCACAATTTTAAGACTAATTGAAGTTGTGAAAACTAGGACTAACAACAAGGAGTAACAACAAGGAAAGAAGGTACCCTAGGAGACCTTACGGTCCATTCAAAGAGGGTACCTTTGGACTAGCAATCGAGCGGACACAAGGCTGCTCAATTGTTTTGCGTCCCTAAACGGCCACTTTTCAAGACCTTGTCTAGTCTTGACTTGAACTGGTCAACAGATTTACTGTTGACAACTTCCACTGGAAGTGCGTTCCACATACCGCAGATACTGTAAGTGAAAAAATTTCCACACAGATTGCGGTTGTAACGCTTCAGTTCAAGTTTGAAGCCTTGATTGCGCGTTCTGTTCTCACTCAGTGGGAAAATATCCCGGTAGTCAACATTGTCGAACCCTCGAAGTATTTTGAAAACTTCGATGAGCTGACCACGCAGTCTACGGGTTTCCAACGAGAACAGATCTAATTTCCTTAGTCTATCCTAATAAATTTTATGTCGGATAGAGGGAATCAGCTTGGTTGCCCTGGCTTGTACGCGTTCCAATCTCGCGATGTCCTTTCGCAATGAAGGACTCCAAAATTGTACGGCATACTCCAGGTGCGGTCGGCAAGTGAGTTGTACAGGCACAGTACAATCTCCTGGTTCCGATAACCAAACTGGCGCTTAATATAGCCTAGCATCCTTTGGGCCTTTTTCTCCGCCTCAATGCACTGTTTCGAGAACTTGAGGTTAATAGTGATTGTTACACCCAAGTCCTTCTCAGTGTCGGTGGATTCAAGAGCAGTGCCCTTAAGGATATACTGAGATTGGGGGTTTCTGTGGCCGATATGCATCACTTTGCATTTCCCCACGTTAAAAGGCATTTGCCACGTGTCCGACCACTCCCCAATCTTCCCAAGATCTTCCTGCAGAACTATTGCTGACTCATTGTATAAGCATTTGAAAAACATTTTCAATAAGGTAGGAATTAACTTAGGAAATTAATTTGCTATCGAGACTGGTGGAGCTTCTAATCTTTGAGGAAAAAATCATTCACTTTTTACTCTAATGAAGAAAAACGATCCAAAGCTAATTTTAATTAAATGCATCTGTAATTCGCTTCACTTAGTGCGATCACATGCCTATGAGCATCTACCATCTAGCTTAGGTTATATGATTAGAGATTTATATAATTGGTTTCATCGGTCGGCCTTAAGAAGGAAATCTTATATGGATTTATATAGGACATTAAATGATAGAAAAGACACATTACAATTGATTCCACTCTCTTCAACTAGATATAGCTAGCAAGAACCAACTGCGTCAAGAGAATCCTTAATAATTGGGATTCTTCAAAACTTAATTTTCAGCTTTCTTCTTCCTCAATCGGCGATAAATATCTTGTAAGAGAGCAATAGTTGGATTCAGTAAATAAGTTGTATCTCACATTTGTAATGTGACTTATAACAGAATTTGAACGAATCAATTTTCTCTTTCAAAGTGAACAAGCTGATCATGGTAAATTACTCAAAAAACTTGAAGATTGTACCCTTACTATGCTAAGAAGAATGATTTATCCACAAAATGCGAATCTTGAAGCTTATATAGATTCTACAAATATTTACTTGCCTATTGAAAAAGTTGACTTTGGTTGTCTTTTTAAAATATTTTAAGAACGAGATTTTTTTAAGGTTTGAATAAGATTTTTTTTCTTTTAGTTCGGTTGTCACCTAAGTAGATTTAAATTTTTTAGCAAAGTTATTTCTAATAATTCTTTTATAACATCAATAAAATAAAATGGTGAAGTTCAGAAATATATATAAGTATCGATTTTTTTGTGAATTTTTTAAAACTAAAGAATTACAAATTGTGAAGTTGAAAAAATTTATTAAAACTTTGGCATGGAAATTATTAGAGCAAATTTAGATAGAGAAAAAAAGAATCATGATAGGCCGTAGGACAGAGACCGAAAGTCTACCAGCAAAGCGCACGCTCCTTCTGTAAGGAGGAGTGGCGAAGCTGCTCCTCTTGTCTTTTTAAATAAACTGGCAAGTAAAAGTGAAATAATCTCATTAGAACTCCTAAAGGATATCTATCAAAGGTGTCATAACTTTCTCAGGACTTTCTGTAAAGGACTTCTGAACCGAATCCGCTGAAATTATGCAACTTTGAAAAAGATTAATAACTTTTCCCCAACATTTGTCTTGATCCAGCTCGTCCTCCCTTTTTCTGATCTGCCTTTAGAACTAGCAGACCAGTCTAAATTGTATATTCCTGAAAGTCAGTGGAGACAAATGCTTAAAACTCAATGGAAAGATGTTTTCCCCTCTGGATCTGAGCTTCCAAGGGATGGAACATTAGTTTGGTGCCACATTTTTAACACTAAAGATGCAATTGGAAACCTTGTATTAAGAGATTTAGCAACATTTCCTTTAAAGCTATACAGTTTACCAATAAGCAATGCAAATGTAAAAAGGGTATTTTTAAGTGACATCAATAAAGACTAAACTTAGGAATAAAATGTGCCTTGAACTTTTAGATTCCATTCTTAATTATAAATCAGATATTTATTAGAAAACGGGAAAAAAACGAGCAATATGTTCAAGAAGAAGAAGAAGCTGAAAAGAGATTAAGTTCAGTACTTATTCAATACAAATTTTTAAAGAAATTTTCAAATAATGCTAAAAGTAAGTAATGCATTGTTTTTCTTGTGTCGTATGTGTGGGAAGGGAGAGAATTGTTATGCTATTTTTTATTTTGCTCCAAGCTACTTTGGTACAAAATTTTCTGGCATTCCTAGACGCACCTCACTCAGTCTCTTTCGAAGTCTCATAGACGATGGTTTGCTGTCATTATGCTGGGGTTACACAATCACGAATTTGCGCGCGATTGTTTAGGCACGAACGTTTATTGGTTGTTGGCAACCGAATACGTCAATCGTAAGTGCATGGTACGTAAATCGAAATGAAAATTGTGTAACGTCGGTAGGGTTGGTACGTCCGTCGTGGGGAACCACGCGGTGCGGGCCGCACGACTGCCAGCCACGAATGTTTTGAACTGCACAAACCAGTCGACCCGCGCGGCCCCAATTGTCATCTCGCAAAAAAATTCGACGATCGGGGGTCAGTCGTAATTATCTACGACAGTCGTTATGGTAAGCCTTACTGTCGGGGTGCAGACCCGTTAATTGCCAATTTTTACGACTGACGGCCGGAATCTGACAACCGCGACGCACTGCTTCGTGGCGGCAATGTCGGACGGGGGGGTATTTAACCCTTAACCACAAAGATAGAAATCTTGTCACATAAACACAAAAGTGGGGTGTAGCATACTCCATCTTTGGATCAAGAAAAAACCACTTGCGTTCAAAAATTTTATTTCTGAAAAAATGAAAAAAAAGTTCAATCCTTCCTCATTCTTTTAATCATTAAACATCCTTGAATAACTGAATTTTGCTGGTACTAAACATTAATAAAACATAAATATTGAAAATTCATTTTTTCCTGACAAATCGAAAATAAAAATTTCTTATAAATGAAATTTCCATAATAAACAAACAGGCTTCCTGTCATGGCGAGGTGGGTCCTCTCGCCTTCCCCTCACCAGCCCTCAGCTCTGGCACCGCATCTGACTGAAATAAAGATTGACAAAAAAGGGTCAAGATTTAACACAGAAGAATTACATTACTTTAACTTTATGTTATGTTATCAGTCATTACTCCTCTGAATACGTCCTAATTGATGCTTAGAGTGTGTATTACAGATGTATGATAATATAATATATATATATATATATATATATATATATATATATATATATATATATATATATATATATATATATATATATATAATATAATAATATCATATAATATGTGTGTGTCTGTGTGTGTACTGAACACCTCCTCAAGACACTTGGTAGATGTAAGGTAGAAGTGGGACTGGCACACAGGTCGTTGGCATTTCACGCATCTGACGCGTGTCTTCCGGTCTGTGGAGCGGGGGCACTCAGCACACCGTACTTGAGGGTACTTGAAGTTAGCAAGTACTTGGCCAGATGGATACTGTGTGTTAGCAACTGATGAGAGATCACAGACAGTAGATATCAGTGTTCTTAGTTGCCGTAGGAGATTGGCAATCGACAGCCTCTTCTGAGCCCATGGCTGAATAAATTTTCTTGCAAGGTCTAGCATGAAGCGACGGCGTTGGAGGTCTGGTACCTCCTGTTTTTTTTCTAGATTTGACTTGTATACTACCATGGCATTGATAGTAGCGGCATTCAACATCCAGAAAAAAACATACAAATGGGCCATCTTCTAGTTCTCCGGTGGCAGGAGTACAATGCACACATTTCGTCGAAAGCGTCAACCCCACCTTTGGTGCTGTTATAATATTCTATTATCTCTGGCTTTCCTTTCTCATTTAGTGTTGGCTGGAAATGCATAGATGAGAGTAAGAGAAACAACTTCTTTTTACCTGTAGCTTTCCCTTCAGGCACATATGAAACCAGGGTCATGTCTTTTGTGAAGAGAAAGGCACTTGAAGCACAGTCTCTATCGTCTTTACTCTTCATCTGAGGTGGAAGTTTTCGCTTGTTTGCCTTTAGTGTTCAAACCAAGTTCATGCCACAATTCTGCAGAAGATCAGTGACTAGAGCTACAGAAGTGAACCCATCAGCAGTGGTCACATTTCTGTTGGTGTGGTGGTATGGCTTTGAAAGTTCTTTCGTGAAATAATGTCCCAGTCCTACTCCAGCTGTGAGCCGTGTCGAATCCTTTCCTAGGTATGGCATGCATCCTAATAGATATTTGGTCTTGCAATCATTTATGAGGACCATCTTTTTGCCATATTTGGCTGGCTTTCTGGGTATATACATTTCGAATGGGCATCTTCACGAAATGCAACCAGCTGCTCATCAATACAGAGATCTTCATGGGGTATGTAGTGGGTTTGACACTTTTCCATAAATTTATCAAACAGTTTCCTGCAAGGTGCAAATTTGTCAGTCTCTTTTTTTGTCTGTGGGTCATCAAAGCGTAAACAGTTTATTAGAAATTCAAAACGGGCCTGCGACATAGCAGCACGGTACAATGGTGCACCTATGTCAGTAGATCACATGTCACAGGTTGAGATATGGCCATTCTTCTGGCATCCAGAAAAAATTAGCCCCCCAATGAGTGCCTGAAGTTCCTCCGGTTCCAGACTTTTATGTGTTATTGTTTTTGTGGCGTATTTATTGGCTTCACTCTCAATCCTCTTATTTGTCCACTGACAGACTATATCCAAAAAATGAATCCTCCATGAACAAGCTGAAGCAATTCTCCGGGGAATCACAAGCTTGTGCTTCGGCACTTGGTCCGTGGTTACCAGTAACAATGTTCCTGGCTAGACGATGTTTGCTATTGGACTGTCGGCGGGTTGACCATCTGAACCCACTCCTACTTTCCAGAGTATTACTCTCAAATCGTACTAAAGATGGACCATCAACTTGAGCTCGTTTCTGTTTTCTCCCACGTATCCTACCACCACTGGTTGCAGAGGAAGAAGGGGTAGCATCAGAAGAGCTGGCTGTAGCGGCCGTGTCCATGTTGGAAGCAGCATCATTAGGTGCAGCTATAGGTGAAGGAGGAGAAGTTACATCAGCTGAGGTGGAAGGAATACAATCTATAAAGTTCCGAGGGGGTGGTCCAGCAACAGTGCATTTTTTTTTTCGGGATGATGTGCGAATTGTTTTGTTGCTGGTTTGCTTCTGTTTTTTTTCTTTCCCGTCTCAAGTTCAACATCCTCTGGCTCTTCATCTTGTTCACTACACGATGGGACATAATCCTTATCCTCATCACTATCATACAACACATCTACCTCCATTTGATCCTCCTCCTCCCCATCACTTGGTGATACTTCAGCAACATCTTCATTGAAGTCTTCATTTTCATCCTCAGAATCCTCACCTAGGTTTGACAAGACAGCAGTCACGTTCACCATATGTGATAGCTCCCCATCAGTTAAGAATTTCTTTGACATTTTCACTGTTTTTATTGTCCGAATTTTTTACCTGGAAAAATTTTAATATCCCTGTAAAACAATAAAGAAAATAAGAACTTATTCTTTGACACTTTCACTGTTTCTAAATATAATTTGCTTTTATTGTCTTTTTGTTTTATTTATAAATATGATTTATGTAAATATAACTTAGGGCACTTTATTTGACACTTTTGCTGCTTTTATAGTACTTTCTTTTCTAATATATGTAATTTCTGAAAATGGGACCTGGAACACTTTTATTCATGCCTGCAAAGAAATAAAAATAATTAGAAAAGACAATAAAAATATAGTACAATACATAACTCACCAAAAACTGACCTAAAAACACATATTTGGGGTGGTATGCACCACCAACATATAAAGTGGGGTACCATGCACCCCATTATCTCTCCAAAACACATATTTGGGGTGGTATGCACCCCAAATAGATTTATACTAAAACACTTAAGTGGGGTGTGCTGCACCAAAAACAAGAATAACAACAACAACAATAGGAGCACAGGACACACACACCTACCCTCCTAAGGCAACCTTTAGACTAAACCGACAGTGACCGGTGAAGTGCTGGCAGCTACTATGGCAGAGTTGCCATTGTTTTTTTTTGTGGGGTGGACAGAACCCCATGTTTGTGTTTAAGGGTTAAGGACCAGCGGGTGGCCATTCCCAACAGTGACGGCCGAGCATATGATTTCAAGCATCGTTGTTGTACTACGGATAAAGCATTTTTTTATTTTCTTAAAAACTGACATTGACTACCACAAACGTATAAAACAGCCTATTCTGGAAATCTTTTGGTGAATTTCACTTCACCCTTTCATCGGTAAGTCATTTTTCGATGAGGGCTTAAGCATCTCACTGCTCTCGTCCATCGTTCTGCGTTGGAACCTGCTTCAGATGTCTTCCATTCACTAATTTCGACTTAACTATGTCGGCCACTTGAACTGACATAATCAAGGGCTTATGTGAAAACTGGTTTGAGGACTAGCCCACAGCGGAATCATAAGTCAGAAATTTTCTCGAAGTTGGGGCTTAACTGCGAGTCCCGGACGGAGGAGATATCATCATCACCCTGGGAACCCGGCCAATATCATAGAAGGAAGTAATACTCGTATCTATGTAGTTGGAAGCGGTTTTGGCGTAAGTACCCGAAAGGGGGTGGCAAAACTTCAGTGGTCGTTAATACGGCCGCTACTGCCATCAAGTCCACCATAAGTCATCTCCCTTGAGGTTTCCAAAAGAGATCCATCCCATCCATCCATTACCCATCATCCTGGCAGCAACTGAGGGAGGTACCAACTGGAAAATGGACAGAGGCGTTTACTCCATTTTTTTACTCATTTACAGACTTACCTTCACTAACCGTTACCTCCTTTACCACCTCATAACTTCATTTTTCACCCACCAACACTATAATTTATAATTTGTTTCCAGAAAAGAAGATAATACAAGAGGACATAGTAGAAGGACGTGGAAGACTATGGAGACCCTCACTAAGAGGGTTGCCCTAAGGACCATCCCGGAATGAAGGCCCCCGAAAAAAGGATACTCTGGGAGACCCTCTACCTCGAATTAAAGGTAGCACTGGTGAAGCTGATCGGGTTCATAGCCTTATGTGCTGAAATCAAGGACATAGACCGGCTCTTATCGGAAGAGGGAGCAAGGATCCTCAAGAACACCGAACTCGAAGCCAAGACCCATCCACAAGTGGCAGCCAACCGCAGCGTGATCTACCGTAAAGTGGAAAGCTGGGTGGGTGAACATACACCCGAGGATCTTAAGGAGGATATCACCAAGAGCAATCCTTGGGCACAAGTTCGTGAAATGATCAAATTTCGCGAACACACCCACGTATTCAAGATCACATCTGCTACCACGGAAATGGCTACTAAATCAACGCAGAACGGACTACTGGTATTCAACATGAGAATACCAGGTGGAAATATCTAGCAGGAAAAGTTTTATAGCACTAATATGTGTTTTACATGCTATAAACTAGAAGATCATACCACATCAACCTGTCCAGATAGAGAAAAAATGTGGTGCAGTGAATGCGTCACAGAGGGCCACCATTTCGATAAGTGCGAAAGCACTAAAGAGAAGTGCGTCAACTGCAAAAGGGAGCAGCGAACCATGGCCTTAAGCTGCTCTAAGAGAAGAGACATAATAAAGAGGAAAAAAGAACAGAGGAAGGCCAAAGAAATCACGTACTCCAATGCCGCTGCTAAAAGATGTGAGCCTTTGAAAGCATCTGCAACACCACTAAACCTCTCGAGCGACCTGATTATCAACGCTAACGTGATAATGCAGTCAAGCCAGATTGTTACAATGAGGGTTTTAATGCCTTACTGAAGGAGAATGGACTACCTTCAGTAAAAATGCCCGACAACCTAGAGTGCTCGAGGATTTTCAAAGAGACAGTGGCCAGGAGCAACAACCAAGTGAAATCTAGTCTCGATCAGGCAATCCAAGAAATCCTTCATCGGAGGAATCTAATGATGAGGAGGAGAAAGAAGAGGGCCGAGAAGAAAACGAAGAAGAAGAATCAGCCTCTTCGAACAGTAACGAGGGCTCACCCACTCGCACACGTGCCACGAAGAGCAAATCAAAACTCCCAAGCCCTCCACCGAAGAACGATAGGCCGGGGCACAGCAAAACTGTCCCGCTGGCTCCAAAGAAGAAAAAGAAGAATAAGAAGAAACATAAGTAAAAACAATTCATCATGTTATGGAACGCACTGAAAATACTGGAAATAAATACCAACGTCTGGACGACGAAAATGACTCTTTAGTGAAATTTATTTAGAGATTGATGCAGACATCATCTTAATTTCGGAATACGGGATCGACACACGTAGTGCAGAAATGAAAATCTGCAACTACGATGTGTTGATCACGAATTATTCGCAAGATCGGTACGACGGTGGCCTATTGCAATAAAGAAAGAGATTAAATACAAGCAAATAAGAAATCTAGAAGAATCCTATCTCTCGATTGAGGTCGAACTTGACATAGGAAAGTTGGTCATACTACCGGATATCAACCGTCAAGGAGAGACGTGTTACCAATTCACACTCTTACTGGCCTATTTGGCAGAAGAATCCCCACTATATTAATGGAAGATCTGAACGCCAGATGCTGAGAATCCGGCTACAGTACCTTCACCGGTATAGTAGGAAGCCTGGACCTCTTTTGGACAGAAATATTGCCCATCGAATACGCGCCGACTTCCCCAAATTTTCAGAGGAGGAAGTGCCACAAAACGAGACATCTCTCTTGCTAATAGTCAGCTACCGTTTAATTACTACATGTAACTAGTCCAGGTACCATGTAGTGACCATATAGGGATCTTACTCACTATCAACAGGAACCGTATACAAGTCCCAGCTGTAGTCAGAAAGAACTACAGAAAATGAGACTGGGCACGGTACGCGCGCCTTCTCGAAGCCTATGATCCGCCCAACAAGGCGATTCTAGAGGAGATTGACGAGTCACTCGACCACTCGATGACCTCAATAACCATCTCATTAACGCAGATAGGGATTGTATCCTTAAATCCGAGTATAGCACCATCTCTACCTACAGATGAAGGATTTATAGCCTGAGTTGAAATTATTGTATGAGATCAACATCAGGAATGCATCAGTTGACTCAATACAATGAAGTAAAGAAATCAACGAACAACTCAACCAGTTGATCTTCGAACAACAATTGAAGCGATGGGACGATACAATCGATAGCCTCGATCACGAAGCAACTCCCAAAGAGTTTTGGGGTGAGATCAGGCGTCTCAAAGGATCAAATGAGAAGAGGAAGAAGATCGAACTACTAAAAGGAGAGCACTCTCATCACCAGGTGGATATACAGCGCGACGGAGACGCCGAGATTACCGAAGAATAACTACTCAGCGCCCTCCTCTCATTCCGTCAAAAATCCCCAGGACAATCGGGGCTTACAAAGTTAAACTTTGAAAAGGAGCCAGCCAATGTCCTCGAAGAGATGAGAAGGATATTTAATGCCTGTCTGAATACGGGCTACTTTCCAGATGCTTATACAACAGTTAAGATGATTTTCTTGCCTAAGCACGGAAAGGACCCAATGTTGAAGGAGAGCAACCGGCCAATTTCACTTCTAGAATTTGGCAGGAAACTTTTCGAGAAGATCCTCAACCGAAGACTGGTGTCTCGCCTGGAGGACAACTCCTTCTACAACCCATATCAATTCGGGTTTAGAAGAAAGCGAGATACGGAGATGGCGATTAATGTCATCACGGAAAAGCTAGCCCAAGCAAAACGAGAAAAGAGTTACGTGGACATGGTTTGTCGGGATGTATCAAAGGCGTTTGGTTTGATAAGGTGTGGCAACGGAGAATGCAGTACAAGATCTTACGACTGGGTCTAAGTGAAAACTTAGAAAGAACTCTCTGGACTAAGTCATGGAGAAAACGGCGTATATCAATTTAGGGTGCACGAACGGACCATTGTTTCCTCACCCAGCGGGCCTCACACAGGGGAGGGGGAGAAGTGCCTATCCAACACTCTCTATTCAATTTAGACCGCTGACGTCCCAGTCCCTGTGTACCACACTTGCCTCAACGTTCAATTCACCGATGATTTTACCCATATAATCACTTGAACATGGAGGAATGCACCTTGGCAAGCTCGTATGACAGCAGCAGAAATAGAGAACATTAACATTTAAGAGGCCCAGTAGAAAATCGCACGAACCAAGAAAAGTTCAAAGTACTTCCCATAGGCAGGAGACTACTATCTGATTTCATAGTTGGGGATATACGCTATCCCTAAATCACGAAGTGCGATGTAGATTACTTCAACCGGGTACAGAATTGACGACGCAGAAAGAATCTCCAATGCCACATCTGCAGTCAGAACTCTACAGATGTTCAGAAATCTCTATGAAAGCAATAATAAAAATATCTACAATGCACTTGTAAGATCGATGCTGCTATACCCCGCTACCCACCTCTTGTCTGTCTCGAAAACACAAAAGAGCAAACTACAAGTGGTGCAGAACAAATGCGTGTACCTGATTACAGGTACGCTCAGGCGAGAAAAATGACACCGGGAGGCGCGGTTAAGTCCCATTAACGTTGTCATAGAAGAACGGACAAGGAATATGCAGGAACTAGTTAATCGAGAATTGAACGATGATGTCGTTCAAATGATAAACAAAAACAGAAGAGGTATAAGTCGCACCATAATTCCGAGCTTCGCTGGGCTATTAACTGGCGGAGCCGAAGTGCCGTTCTACGCATGAGAATAATAATGTTTTCTACCCAAACTATTGCCAAAAATAAAACTGATAAAGAAAAGAAAACTTCATCATGAAAACTCACCGAATATCAACAGCAAATTCAGCGATGAAGACTCATCTCTAACAAAGAAGACATCGAAGTAAAACCAAAAGACACGATTTACACTCACTAAAAATTATACAAAAAAACAACAAAGATACTAAGCACAATATTAAAGTAATTAAAGTAATTTATTACTACAACAGCAAATGCGCATAACATCCAAAAACATTAGTTTTATAGAAGACAAATGGCTTGAACGCCATAATAATATACACTGTCTCAAAGACAACAAAGGAACCACATAACTAAGAAAATATGTAAAGCGATAGGCCTGATCATCAGGCAATAGCATCTCTTTGCACCCTACCACACTTCTTTCTCTTTTCACCACTTGTCTATTTTCAGCTATCTATCTACACAGCTTTTTTTTGTCCCCTAAACATACCTACCCACTTAGATTAATTCGCAATTCCAAACAGTCCTCTCACCGAAGTGACCATCCTCCAGCTCAACACTACCGCCTCTCCTCTCGCATCACCTTTAGCGCCTACAGGCGCCCTCAACGAGCTCTCAGCACCTTCAGCATCTACAGGAGACCTCTACCATCTCCCTCTGTACCACTCTGCACCCTTCCTGCTACCCTGCCATGAAGAGGAAGGACCTGAAAAAGCTGCGAAAGGGTAGTTTTACCCAACCTGCTGCTACTACTACTACTACTACCACCACCACCGGCAGCTCTACAACTTCGCCGGCAGCCACCCCCATCACGTCTCAGACGCAGGTACCAGGCACCTCCTCCACCTGTACCATGCCGGCAGCACCACCCTACATGCCAGCACCTTACCTGCTGACCCCAGCCCTGCCACCTCAACACGCAATGACGACGTGGCGCTACATCTCGACCACGCCGATGTAGAGGACATCCTGGACAACGATCCCTCACTGGATGCTGACAACGACAACGATGGTGACGAAGACAACGAGGAACCCGACGAGGCTCCATCATTTCGTGAAGTCAAGGGCGACCTGTTTCCACTCATCAGGGGATTGTGGTGTCCTGAGTCACTCGTCTCCGTAGACAGAAACAATGGCCCGGCAGGTATCTGGTACAATGTGGCTGATGATGTTTTGGGCAACTCAAAAGGAGTACTGAAGGCTCTTGTATGAAGCAACCGTAGCGAGGAAACGTAGGGTGATTGCAACACGCAGGCCAGGAGGAATGGGTTTGCGCCAGAACGTATGTTTCTTCTAAATGAGGGGCGTGACACGTTCTACTATCTCGTCAAACAGTTGGTGTTCTATTCTCGTGAAGTTCCTGTAAAGTTCTGAACATTCTCGGTACAACTCTTGCATTAGGTTGTCGCAATGGCCATATTTCATTTTTGGCTGTAGATAGGGCCACACCCAAACTGATCTTGGCTTCCTCGTCTGTTTCTGTTGTTCCTCTTCTTCGATCAGGGTCTTGCGCCGACTCTAACTGACAAATTCTACATTTTAATTATTCTAAGTATAGCACATTGATGGTACCAAATATTACTTACAAAATGTAAATTTGCCAAGAATTAGGTTTGTGGTTGGCTTTGCCTGTTTGTTTGTATATTAGAATGATAGTGTCCACATTTCTTGTCTAATCTTCGTGGAATTTTGAGGGTGAGTTGGTACCCACCAACAGATGAACCATACCGATTTTCATCAAAATAAGTTCTCCAGGGGAAGGAGTTATGTTAGCACGATAACATCGACAATAATTGCATAATGAAATATTAAAATAGTTTTCTATTTTTCTCAGATATTGTGAAGATGCCAAAACTTAAGACAAAAATTCAAGTGTGATCCCATATGAGCCTGCCAATTGGTGAAGGAAAGGAGCATCCTGAATCAGAACTTCGAACAGTGAGACACATGCTAAGATTAGGGATACTACTCCAAGAACAAAATGAAAAAGGCAGAAGTAACTACACAGATAAAAAACTTACAAATGACACGATAGCCTCCCTTCTGCATCAATGGAGAAGAACTAGAACTAACGAGATTGTGATAAAAGCAGTTGAAACATCACTTAGTAAAAGAAATTGGCCTAGAAAAATAATTTTTGCATACACTTGACACTTGTTTGACATTTTTAACTGCCAGTGCTCTATAGAATTGTGTTCTAAAGCCAATTATTCTCCCTCGGATAAGAGCGAGAATCATGTACAGATAGCTTGCCGTTGTCCTCGTGAGAATATCAATGCTTGAGAGCTAGTATTTATGCAGCCTCAGCGGACAAAGGCAGAGGGCCAAGGAAGTATGAAAATGGGTTCTGCAGGTTATTTAGAAACAAAAAAGCAGATTGCTACTACCAAGAAAAAAATCAGATCCGAGAGAGGGAACAGAAGAAAATGAAGAGTGAAAGGGCCATTCAACGAGATGAAAAGCGCTGCTAAATAGTTGTTCTCGAGTAGAGCCGGCAACATCAAATGATAGACCCAAAGAGCAATCTAAACCTTTGCCAAGGAAATGAAATATAACCTAAAATGCAATTCAAACCTTGCTTTAACCTGCATTGGCCACCATACTGCGCTGAGTGAGATGCAGAAATGCAACTGCTGCTTAGATAGATGCAGGCCTCATGAGCTGAGAGGATTAATCCTTAGCGATGGATAATAATAATAATAATAAAATAAGAAGAGAACATGAAAAGTAATGAAGGAAATATCTGATCAGCATGAAAATAAAATTGATGGAAGAATACATAACACAAAAGTTATGCTAGAAGTAGAGGGAGTGAACAAAAGGTTTCCAGGTCTCATCAAAGAAGAGCACTACTCTGTCTGCTCTAAATCTGGTAGTCAGTACTTGTTTCACTCTACTCTTGAAGCTAAAGTAGAAGGAAAGTACCATGCAGAGGTCATCGCTGATCACATATTATGTTGGCTTCAGGGAAGAACACTTGACAGTTTTTTCCATGCTACAGGTCGGAACTTCAACTGCAGTTAACAATGGACAACAGTGGGTGTAATGACGTATTTAAAGGAAAATGTTGAAAGACATTTTTAGAGTATATGTGATTTACAAACAAGCGAACTTTCTCTTCAGCATCTCATCCAAGAGATTGATGGTCTTGCAAAGAGCAACAACAACTTGCTAGATGATGTAACACGGGTAGAAATAAATCCAGCCTTTCCAATGATCGAAGCTGGCTTTTCCGGTGTTATATGATGGAATTTTCAAAGACCTCAGCACAGAGCATCCTTACGCTTATCGAATTGCTCAAACAATTAGCTCAGGAGAGGTGTCACAGTCATTGGCTCTCATGGACATTGGACCTGTCAGTCACAGCAGTTGATTAACTATGGTAATTCGTTTCGGTAGGATTCGGATTTCCAAATACGATTTGAAGAAAGATTGCTGCATAATTTTATCTTAATTATTAAATTGATTATTGGAGTTTATCTTCTCCACTGGTAAAATTCCTGCAGAATTTTAGGTTGAATGTTGCATTCATTATTGGAGTTTATTTTTTCCACTGGTTCAACCTGAAGCTCAATCTTTTGTAGGTGGTGAGCCCAATCACTTCTTGTTTCAATTGCAGCTATTAAGAACACAAAGAAAGTAGGTTAGGGATATTTTGCTGTTTGTGGTGAGAAAGTCCACTTGATATGCTCGATCAGAAGCAGTTTTCCAAGCAAGGCTTTGCAGCCATTGTCCAAATTTACGAACTTAGGCTGTCGAAATCATTCTCAAGAATCGTGGAACTCCATTAGATGATGACCAGTTGGGAAACTGTTCCTTTCATTCAAGAAAAATGCCCACAATAAATAAAAGTCAATGCCACCAAAATATCAGAATCGGTTGAGGTGTTCGGAAGTCTTGAAGCCACCATTGGCAACCTAGCTGAGATTTTTAGAGCCCTTAAAAAGTCCAATGCAGGTG
This sequence comes from Ceratothoa steindachneri, assembly GCA_963969495.1. Classification (NCBI taxonomy): domain Eukaryota; kingdom Metazoa; phylum Arthropoda; class Malacostraca; order Isopoda; family Cymothoidae; genus Ceratothoa; species Ceratothoa steindachneri. Next base: position 82,480,718 of record OZ018330.1, on the reverse strand, counting down.
CAAAAATGGCCTTTTCACAGTCAACCTATGGAGAGATGTGTTAAAATGGTCACGGAATCTGTGAACCATGCTTACAGCCACGAGAGGCGAGAAGATTACATTAGACCACAAATAACAAACCGACAACTGCTGACAAGAAACCAAAGCAAAAAGAATAGAAAGGCGTTGGCTACCTGCCGATAGACTACGGAATAACAGATTATAAATGATTAAATCTCGAAATGTTATTTTCAGTTGTTGTGTATATAATCTATTCACATAAAAATTACATTTAAATATCTACTTTGATGTAGATAACAGTTAATCTTAAGTATTTTTTAGGCCAGGATATTGTTGTGTGTGCATCAAATTACACGATCTTCAATTTAAACTTTCAAACCCTTAAATTGACCTTAAGTCTTTTTTCCAAACTTCTTATCTGTTTGGCCGACATAAATTTGTTGCAATAAATAGTGGGCCAAATTTCCATTTCAAAATATTTCATAAATAAGTAAAATAATACTGGAGATAGTGGATACGGATTCTCATACAACACTCAGAATTCTAACTATAATATTAATACAATTACTAACCTACTCGTAGTTTACGCAAAGAGAACAACAGAGGATCTAGCACTAATTAGAAGGTGCATGATCTCTTGACTCCTCAATAATAATGCTAAAATGTTACCCAATTCGACGACTAAACTGGCTCTCTAAAAAAAAACAGCATAAAAGAATAATGATCAAATGTGAGATAAAACCAACAAAAGAGTAATAAAGAAAGTTTGGTGAGCAATTCTCATTTGTTGAGCAATCCTAATTATTCATTCTCATTAGGGGAGGGAGGAAACATTATTATATTTTCTTCTCATTTGATGAGCAATCTTTATTACTTATTCTCATTTGATGAACAATCCATATTATTTTTTCCTATTTGGTGAACAATCCATATCATTAATTCTCATTTGGTAAGCAATCCTTAATATTTATTCTCACTTGGCGAGCAATCCTTATTACTTATTTTCTTTTGATAAACAATCTCTATTATTTGTTTTTATTTGGTAAAAAATCCAAATTATTTATTGTCATTTAGTGAGCAATCCTTATTAATTATTATCATTTGGTGAGCAATCATTATTATTTATTCAAATTTGGTGACCAATCCATATTATGTATTTATTCTCATTTGGTTATCAATCCTAATCATATTTACTCATTTGGTCAGAAATCCCTATTATTTATTCCCATTTCGTAAGCAAGCCATATTATTTATTTTCTTCTGCTGACCAATCCTTATGATTCTCATTTCTTATCAAAGTTTGCAAAAATGTGATTATATGTGTTTGAAGATTATACAGATAAACCTTGCAAATAAATCATTACGTACCGTCATTCTCACAACACAAAAAAGTCATGCAATACATGGGGAAAAAACTGAAGGTCAATATTTTATGCAACGACAGTTTGGCTGTGAAGAACAAGAGTGGCAAAGGCTAAAAATAAGTAGAGAAACTTTGATGTGGAGAGAAAACGTTGCAAATGTGCTGAAACAAAGATAAAGTGGTGCGATTAAAAAAAACAAACTGTGCAGTGGAATATGCGAATCGATGCGATTATAACATAGATACGTAGAAATACTTTACATCTTGAATAGGCCAAATCAACAGGATGTCTTTGAGATAAGATATCATTTTGGATGGGTTTGTTCCTGAGGATCAGTAAATGAAGTTTCGATATTTATTTTTTCCCTTTTACGGAGGCCGAGCACGTGTCCATTCCAAACAAGACGGAGAAACTTCAATAAAAGGAAGAGATAAATTAGGATTTTTGTCGTTATAATTCGAAGTAAAATAGCTAAAAATGTAGCAACTAATGGTATCGTATTAACCTGTTCAATGGCCACCTAAAATTAGCTAGGAAACTTGGACATATGTTTAAATAGACTTTGCTTCGACAGGTTCGCTACATAACATACACAAACTTATATTCATTTCACAATGTTGTAATTAGGTTTACATTTTCAATACAAAGTAGATGAAATCTAGCAACTCATGCTATCGTATTACCCTACCCTATTAATACACAGGAATCTTAGAATCGATAGATTGTGTTTCAACAAGTTTGCTTCATGATAAAAACAAACATTCATTTCATAATGCTGTAATTAGGCTTTCATTTTTCTAATTTTCCATTTGATTCATATGTCTAATAAGCCAAGGAGTTGGGCTGAGAATGTTCAAATACCTTTTTTTAATCGATTTGTTACAGTATTTTAAGAATAAAGAAATGAACGAAGGCAATCTACTTTTCATATCGTGGTCTTTTGAATGTCTTGTACTAACGAACGGACCTTGTGTAAGATGAGCCTGATATAAGTACTTCAAGAACTTAAGTATTTGCTTATCTGAACAAAAACTACACCGAATTTATTAAATGTTACTGTTAAGTCAATTCTTGGCTTTTTTTTAATAAATATTCAATGAATTTTCGTTGTGATTCGCTAGTATTTAACGCATATAAATGGAAAATCGAACAAGTTCTTTACTAAATTACGAGTACTGCTCAAAAAAGAATATCGTGAAAAAGTTAATTTATTTTCGTAATTTAATTAAAAGAATAAGCTATAAAATATTTTACATTCATTACACGTAAAATGAAATATTTCATGCGCTTTAATATTTTAATTTGATGATTATTTGATTATGACTTATAAGTTTATGAAAATAAGAAATCTAGTAAGTCACAATATTAAAATATTCCATTTCGATACAAAGTAATTTACAAATAGTAGTAGTATATAAGTGAACATTGTTTACATAATTTGGATTTCTCTTTCGGACATCCTCACTTTTGGATTGATCTTATGAAATATTCTAATAATTTGAAATTTTGGATTTCTGATTTTTATGAGCTATTAGCTATATTAAAGCCTTTTATTTTTATTTTTTTAAGGCTGATGAATATCAGCATTTTGAAAAAGGAAAAGCTTGAAATATTTCACTCTACGTATAATAAACATATATCTCTCATGAACGCGAGTGGATGATGAAATGGAATGAGTCATACCACAAAGAAATAAGATAAAAGGAATAATTTTTTCTTATTTCCGTATTTTTATTTATCATTTCTTGTGACCATCTAAAGTTTGGGATGGTTCTAAAGGCTCTTTTTGGAACTGCTTTTTCATCTGTTCTAATCAGCGTACTCCTAATTTCTCTCAGTCCCTCGTCGATTTCTTCTATAGTCGCCTCGGTGAAAGTCCTTGGTTCATATTCTCTTAATACTTCTTTGTACTCTGTCCAGTCTGCCTAGTGATAGGCTTTCCATTTCTTACCTGGCTTCTGTATGGGATTCTGGTTAATGGTAAGTAGTGTAGCTATGTGGTCGCTGATCGGTATGTCAACCGGTTCCAAGTAAAAATTAAATGTCAAGTTAAAGTTTGCGAGGCAGATATCTGGCTTACTTGTCGATCTGTATGTATGTGGGAAAATCTAGCCCCAGTCTTTGGAGCATTCTCCTATCTAGCATCATTTTCAAATGCCTGCCCGCGTTGTTGTTTGTTCTATGTCCGTTTTCCGCGCAGTGGGCGTTCAAGTCTCCCATAAAGATGACTGGGTTCCTGTTATTAAAAAGCTTAGTGAAGTTGGCAATTGATAATCCGTCTCTTCTTGGGGGTTGGTACCCCGTGGCTATTATAAGACTTGTTAGTTCTAATTGTATCTCTACTGCTGCATAGGATTCGGTTAGTCCTTGGTGAGTCTTATAGTATAGGTCCTTTTTGATCGAAATTGCTACTCTGTCGTGTCTTTGTCTCGAAGGATTCGAGACATATTTTATTTTTTTCTGTTTCTAGGTCTACTCCGTGGCCAGATATTAAAATAACATCTGGATCTAGCTCTCTGAAGATATTTCCGTATATGCATTTTTTACCTATCAAACCGTTGAAATATTAATTTGAAGTATTTCCAATTTCCGTTTGTCTATTTTGATATTATTTTGGGGGGGTTTCCGTTTGTCTTTAGATCTTGTTTAACGTTTCTTTTTCTTTATCTCGTTCTGTTCCCGTCTACACATGATTACTTCCTTTCCTTTCTGCGATAGGGATGTCGACGGGATCGGGGATTGCTGCCGTTGGGTTGATGTCTTATGTGAGCTGGATCTTCTTTTCTTTTGGGCTTTCTTTCTGGTGACTCTAACCTCCTGGGCGGATTCTTCCGTGCTACTGTCCGAATCAGTTTCCTCAGTATTTGAGTCTTCATTGTTTTCGACTAGTGCTTTTGTTGTCTTGTCACTAATCTTCACCTTAAATATTGCTGACGAGTCCCCATCCTTGGGAAAGTTCATGGGTTCTAAACCGTTTTCTTTAAGCATTCCGTTTAGGGTATTCACGTAGCTTCCGGGGTTGGCAATGTTTATTATATGTAAGTGCAAGATACAGGTCAATATCTTGACATTCAATGTTCCGTCTATGCTGAGTTGTGTTTCCGTCTTTTGTCGCCGAAGCAAAGGTCATGTTCTTCTGTCCCTTCAATCTTTCTTCGTTCTCCTTCCTTTTTATTATGTCTTTCCTTTTCGGGCATGACATCGCCATTGTCCGATGTGGTCCTCCACAGTTTATGCACTGTTTGGTCGTACTCTGGCATGATCGGTGGGTGTGCCCCTCTCTCCCGCACTCCGAACATATCATGAGGTCTTTTTTAGAAAATTTTGCAGTTATGAGGTCTTCCATTTCGTAACAACGTAAGCATATTTGTATGTGGATAAATGCGTCTCGCTGGATGTTGGTTTGCGGGATCCTAGTACAGAATGCAATAAGTCCTTTATCCATGATTTGCGTAGTCATTTCGGTGTTTTCGCAGACGATCTTAAACACGTGAGTGTGATCTCTGAATTTTATTATATCATGAATTTTCAACCACGGTTGATTCGCTTCCAACTCCTCCTTAATATCTTGAGAAGTGTTCATGCCTACCCATGGCACAATCTTCCTACATACGACTGATCTAATGGCCGTAATCTGTGGAGGGTTTTTTGCTTCAAGGTCAGGTTTGTTGAGTGTGATGCTGCCCGCAGAGGATAGGAGTTTCTCGACATCCTTGTTTTCAGGGCAGATCACAATGAATCCTGTCGGGACATCAAGACACTTAATTAGTCAGATTTGTTGGTCAATAAATATCTGTTGGGCTACTTTTTGTGGTGTCCTCTTCCTTCCGTTGGGCTTGAGTCTCAGGGGGAGCTTTTTGATGAATTCCATTTTTTGGTGTTGGTAATGGGGGGGGTATACCCCCCCCCCTTTCCTACTCTGTAAAAAGTGACAAAATCTAAGAGTCTAAACCCTATTGTGAGTGTACCTATTAGTGCCTTAAATACCTGCCTATAACCGCACTCCGCAACCCTCCTACCTTAATGGGCCTACTCTAATAGGCGCCTCTCCAAGGTCTCTGGCTCGTGTCCTTAAGGGACCCCCTTCTTCGCGCCCCCCATCAGGGCTTCCTTCCGGGGTGCACTATACCGTACTACCAAAGAGGTCAGGGAGCAATGAGGGTTGCGTTATGTTGCGAAGTATGGATAGTACCCTTATGGGAAAAACTACCCCGTGCTTAGCCACAGGAGGTCTCTCCAATCAGACTAAGCACGCATTAATATTGTGTGCAGTGACGTGGAAAAGGATATTTGTGCAAAGTTAACACGAACTCGCGTAATCAAACTTCACAAACTTTACCTCCTTTATCAGGGAAAACTTTACTAGAGCGTAAAGAGAGAAAAACAACAGATAATCTGAGCCTTCGAGAGAGAGAGAGAAATTCATTGAGAGTTCAAAGGACAAAAGAGAAATAGAGTTAAACGCACGTCGAATATAAAATGTATTTCTCTCATGAACGCGAGAGAATGATGAAATGAATCAATCCTACCGCAAAGAAACAAGATAAACATAATAATTTTTTTCTTCAAAATATTATTTCTTAATTTCCAAAAATTGTGTTAAGGGGGAGGATCTTATTAAAGCAACGCCTTAGACCAGTCGGGAACGCGTGAAAACAAATATTTTCTCGATTAAACAAGCCTTTAAGGCCTGCTTCGCTACGTTGATCGGTACCACGAAGAAAGAACAAGAAATTAAATGGGAAATTATTCCGTTTATCTTGTTTCTTTGCGGTATGACTCATTCACTTTACATGTTTGTTTATTTTGCAGCTTAATGTGCGTGAATCCATAAGGTCATAGAAATACAATCTTTACGTCTTAAAGTTTACTTTTTCTTAAGCAAATTACGAAAATAGATGAACATTTCCACGATATTCTAATTTATTTATCTACAGTAGCATATAGTTAGAAATTCATATTTTGTTTTGGCTATTTATGTTTTGCTTCTAATCTCTCTTCCTGCAAGTGGGTGGCTGGTGTATGGATGAGAGGGATGCCCTAGAGAATGAACAGCCTTAGGGAGCAGAAGAATGAACCGCTCCTTAGAGAGGGGAAGATTGAATAGCTTTAGAGAGAAGAAGAATGAACAGCCTTAGGGAGGGGAAGAATGAACAACCTTAGGGAGAGGAAGAATGAACAGCTCCTTAAAGAGGGAAAGATTGAACAGTCTTAGAGAGAAGAAGAATGAACAGCCTTAGGGAGAAGAAAAATGAACAGCCTTAGGGAGGAGAAGAATGAACAGCCTTAGGGAGGAGAAGAATGAACAGCCTTAGAGAGGGGAAGATTGAACAGCCTTAGAGAGAAGAAGAATGAACAGCCTTAAATAGGCCGATGTATTCAGATTACGCTCTCATAACAATAATTTTCCTACCATCGATACGAAATTCACACAAAATTTCTTATTAGAAATTTGATAATTAATTGTCCATTGCCCAGATATGTGCACTGAGTTTCGTGATAGCCCGTATGTGTGTGCGCGCGTGTCTCCTTCTCTCTAATATTTTGTTGTTCTCTTTCACATTATAATACTATGTGCGAAACTTACGTGTATTCATATCCGCTCCATTCACCCAATTTTTGCTTACGCACACTTGAATTATATTCCAAATGAATTGACAGAATACTATATATCGTTTTGTTAAGCAAATTTCCTTACAATTTCTTCCACCCATCACACTACACCATTTACATAATTACCTATAAAGAAGAAGAAAATAAGAGAGAAAACCCAACCACACGTCACATCTTCTGAGCCATTACTGTGGCTACACTCGAGAAACTTGGCTCGCTTACCACCGTCAGGGCCCGCGAGTACTGAAGCCCTCCCCTCAAGCGATCCCCACTCACGCACTGCAGTACACACACACACACACCACTTACACTCTGCGAGTTCTGTCCTCACAAAGCACATATGTATGTCATATAGGGCGGTACAAATTCGTGTTTGTGTCACGTTCCTTGTAGCAATTTGCACCCTCACAATTTAATGTTATTCACGTTCCAACATTTTGTGATTATCAGAATTCTTTATAATTATTTTTATCTTTCACTTCATTCATTTGATTTCTTCCTACTTCCGTGTTCATCACCACGAAAAAAAACGTCCCTTTCCCACATAAAGGGGTCAGAGCAAGTTCCCATTACGCCGTTTTATGCCCTGTTAAGCAGAAAGCTGCGCATTCTTCCCTCCGCTTCGCCCGGGAAAGAATGCACCAAACACGCTTCTTCACAAACTTACTGCATACATACTTGTGACACACAGCATTGCCCATTTATCCTTCGGCTAGCCACTTCTCCCCAACACATTTACATAAACAAGTTACCTTTTATTCACTATGAGACTCGGAGATCATCTTCACACGTTTATTTTCATCTATTCTTTTTTGCATACTTGTACGACTTCCAGAAAACTTTAATTTAAAACCTCACTCACACAGTTCACCCCATAGTTATCTCTTGCTTAATCGCTTCTTACTCCACCTCCCCTTCTCACACCCAACCTCTATCCCTCTCAAATTGTGCATTTGCTATCCTCTCAATCTTTCTCACTCCCATACACAACTTTCTTGTACACTCCGCATTGAAAACTATCCCTACCATTTGTAACTTCAGTGAACTACCCTCTTTCAAAATACAGCCTAAACCCTTAAAAGTGGAAAACTCACAAAGTATAGCGTGAGTAAGCAATAAATACAACAAAGCCCACAGGGAAAAATAATATATATATATATATATATATATATATATATATATATATATATATATATATATATATATATGATGAAAATTAATGCAATATCCATTGAAATGGAATAATTTTTCTTTGCAGTAATATTTTTATAACCTTTTTTCGAAAAAGGTAATAAAAATATTACTGCAAGGAAAAATTATTCCGTTTTCACTTTCAATGTGGTTTAATGGATTAATTTTCATCATTCTCTCGCGCAACTTTGATATATATATATATATATATATATATATATATATATATATATATATATATATATATATATATATATATACGAGGGGCGGTCAATAAGTTTTACGAATAGGTAGGACAAAACAAAGGAAGGGGAATGGCTGTTTGTGGGGGTGTTAGGAAAAGTTATGAAAAGTTAGGACCTGAAGTCGCACGCTCCTGCCTCGTCCATTTAAAAAGCAGTAACTGATCGAAGATCGTCAGTCACAAATGTTTCAAAAATGGAGAAGGTTGAGCACCGAGCAGTGATCAAATTTTGACCAAGGAAGGCAAGAATGCCTTCTTATGCAACCATTGCTCACTGGAATAGGGATTTCCGCCATGGTCGTGAGTCCCTTGAAGATGACCCCCCGTGTAGGACGCCCGTCAGACGTGACCAACGAGAACAATGTGGCCCATGTAGAGAGGATGATCCTCGAAAATCGATGGGTGAAGGTCGAAGAAATCGAGCAAGAACATGGAATATCACATGGAAGTGTTATCAACATCATCCACGACAATTTGGCCATGACCAAGGTCTCTGCCCATTGGGTCCCTAGGAACCTCACGCCCCATGATCGACTTCAACGACGTCAAAGTCCACAAGGCCAGAGTTGCACAAGCTTCCCTGCGCGAGTGCGGATTTGGGGAGCTCAACCATCCCCCCTACAGTCCAGATCTGGCCCCTAGCGACCACTTTTTATTCCGCCAACTCAAGGCTGCACTGCGTGCACGCTGGTTTGGGGACGATGAAGATGTTCAGCTCGCCGTCCGGGAGTGGATTGAACAGCAGTCGGGAGATTTCTGGTTGTCGGGAATTCGAAGGCTCAGGGACAAGTGGCGCAAGTGCATTGAAGTCGAGTAAAGATAGGGTCCATTGAACACAAATTGGGATTCATATCAAAGTTATAGAAGTTACATTGAGTTATGGTACCTCAAAAGACATTTCTGCCCATACGGAAGGAGTACTTACTTTTAAAAAAAGCCCTATCTACAACTTTGAGGTAAGTATAGAACAGATCAAGGCTCTCCCCACCCACCTCTCCTACCCGAAACTTCGGGCAAGGAAAAATTGAAAAGATACCTGATTGTGCTAGGGGTGGGGGATGGGGGAAGAACACAGTCAGGAAATTTTGATAGTAAAGCTGAAGTCTATCTATTTTGTGGTTTTATTTTCACTTAGCGGTACTATTTTCAGCTGCTTGTCTACGCTAACTTTTCAATGGTAACATTAATTAACATTTGTGATATTGTGCTTCAATACTTTAAGTTTCTAATAACTTTGTCTAATTTTTTTTTAAAACGTTTCTCTAGTTTTGCTCGACACTATTTCTTCCATCAGCTGATTCCACACTTTAACTATTCTATATGAAAAAAAGTTTCCGCATAGGGTTGTTCTAAATTGTTTGGGAACAAGCTTTATGCCATTGTTACGAGTATAATTTCTATTTAGTTCAAACCAGATAGAGTGGTCGACATTTTCTATTCCTCTCAAAATTTTGTATACCTCGATTTATTGAACTCGAACTGTTCTTGTTTCTAGACTGAATAGGTTTAACTTTTCCGGTCGTTTTTGTAATTGTAATCTTTTAAATTTGGAATTAATTTTGTTGCTCTGGCTTGGACCCTCTCCAATCTCTCAATGTCTTTTTTCAAATATGGCGACCAAACCTGCGCACAGTACTCCAATCAGGGTCTTACTAAGGCATTATACGTATTCAAGATTATTGTTTCATTTTTGTAGCTAAATTGTCTTTTAATATAATTAAGTACTTTTAAGGCTTTCTTCTCTACCTCTACACATTGCTGAGAAAATTTGAGATCACTGGTTACGTAAATGCCTTGATCTTTTTCTCTTTCTGTGCATGTCATTGTTCTATCAAATGTCTTGTATTCAGCTTTGGGATTTTTATTGCCTATGTGCATTATTTTGCATTTATCTAGGTTCAAAGGCAAATCCCACTTTACAGACCAGCGCGAAATTTGATCAATATCTTCCTGAAAGTCTTTGATGTCATCTTCACTAATTATACCTTCACTCAATTTACAGTCATCAGCAAATTTTGAAATCTTTGATACTAATCCGATGTCAATATCGTTTACATATATAATGAAGAGTTATGGTCCCAACACTGACCCCTGTGGAACTCCACTACTAAAAGATGTCCAATCGGATGATTGACCTTTAATTACAACTCTCTGCCTACGATTTGTGAGCCAGTTCTCGATCCAATTTGCAACTTCTCCAATTATTCCTAATGTTCTAATTTTTGTCATTAACTTTCCGTGTGGTACTTTATCAAAGGTTTTCTGAAAATCTAAATAAAAAATGTCAACTGACCTTTCTATGTCCTTAATTGAATTTATGTGGTGAAAGAATTCCAAGAGATTAGTCAGACACGATCTTTGTTTTGTGAAACTATGTTGAGAGTCACTTAATAATGCATTTATTTAATATGTTCAACTAACTATTTTTTCTGCGATAAGGCGCTCGAGCATTTTTCCCACCACCGATGTTAAACTTATAGGGCGGTAATTGTGGGCTGACTCTTTGCATCCTTTTTTAAATATTGGAGTTAAATTAGCCAATTTCCAATCTTCTGGGAGACATCCTCTTTCGAGAGAAAGATCAAAAATTTGTGTTATATTTTCGGCTATGGAATCTTTAACTTTTTTATGACGCTTGGGAAGATCATGTCCTGACCAGGCAATTTAAATTTATTCATTTTGTCGATGAGTCTGTTAACATCATTAACTGAACACTCTATTGATTTTAAAGGATTATTGCCAGAATATCTGCTGTTAGGTGTTAGAATAACGTCGGATTCATCCTTCGGGAATACCGATGCAAAGTATTCGTTTAAAACATTTGCTATTTTAAAATCGTTGTATTGCAAAACACCATTTTTGTCTTTGATGGGTCCTATACTATTTTTGATTAGTTTCCGACTGTTTACTAGTGCGAAGAATTCTTTGGGGTTTGTCTTACAGTTTAAGGCCACTTTAATCTCTTCATTTCGCTTGGCTCTTTAAATTTCCCTTTTAACTTTTCTTTTCAGTGAATATATTTTTCTTTGATGCTGCCTGAGTTTTTATTTTTGAGTAGTTTATATGCTCTGTCTTTGTCCCTAATACTTTTCTTAATTTATTTTGTTAACAATTTTGATTGTTTGACACTACCAACTTTTCATGATTTTGATGGAATGAAATGCGACTGTTTGTTTATCAGATTTTCTTTCAAATTTATCCAGATTTCATTTATATGGCCAAAACTTAGTTCGTAATGACACGAGCTTTCTTTTAACCCCTCTAGATTAGCTCTTTTGAAGTCTAGCTTAGTAATGCTTAATTTTATTTTGATGCATGGTACGTTGATATTAAAATAGATTACATTGTGGTCACTATTACCAAACTTATCTCTCACGCTCAGATTTGAAATCAAATCATCGTCGCTACTTAAAACTATATCTAAGATACTCGTATTAGGACCCCTTGTGGCTTCGTTCACCCAATGGGTTAGTAAGTTATCGTCAATAAAATTAACCAATCTGTACCCTTCCGCGTCAAAGGTTTTCGTAGACCAGTCTAATCGTCCGCAGTTGAAATCGCCAATAATTAAAGATAATTTGTTGTTTATCTCATTTGTTAAACAGTCGTAGAATCTTTGATCTAAATCCACTGTTTGATGAGGGTTTCTGTATACTAAATATACATACAGACTTCTTTCAGGATTTAGCTTGACTCTTATAAGCTCGAAGTCGGAGCATACATTACAGTCTGTTGGATAGAGATTATCTCGAACATATAAAGTCACGCCTCCACCCTCCGTTTCTACTCTGTCTTTATGGAACATTTTATAACCTTCTAATTGAAATCTCTTGAGTAACAATGAATCCAGCTCTCTGTAATGCCTATTATATCATATGTTTCTAGTGCTACAAACACTTTAAGCTCTACTAATTTATTCCTAATAGAACTGGCATTAAATAAAGCAGCTTTTAAATATTTCACCTGTTTACTTGTGCTTCTGGGGTTGAATCGTTTCCCGAGGTCGTAAGTGAAGTATTATCGGAGCACTTTTTTTTCGAGAGTATTATATAAACTCAAGTTAATTAAAGCCCCATATTTTTTTTTTTTTTACCTTTTTTGCTAAGATGGGTTCTGTCAGGAGCGAAACATTCTTTGTTGTTAATGAAGCTCATCCAAAAGGCGACGAAGTCAACATTCTCCCGTTCACATAATTGCCCTACTCATGGGCAAAGTATCAATACTAGTGGTTTAGCGTAGTGTACACGCTGATAATGAATGAAAAAAAGCTTTGAGAGAGAACGAGTTTTTGATTCCCAAGTACAGGACTAGTTTTGGAGCATCACCGTCTATCGAAAGGAAATTTCAAATTTAATCCCGTGGTCAGATCGCTTATCGCCTTCCAAATAGGTATCATCTGAAGCCTAAGTGTAGCCAGCCCCTCTTTATAAATATTGCCTCCATGATTTTTGTGTGTCGCTATCTCTTTTTTGAAGTTATTTTCTATTCTCTTTTTCATTTTGTAAATAAGAATGTATGAAGTTAATATTTTGTCAGTTTTTGTACAGCTGATGGATGGAGCGTGATGCTTTGAAATTAATCCTGTAATTGTGAATCAATAAAGCCGTTCTCTCTCAGAGCTTCTGTTTTTCATTAAAGTATCAATACACTTATGTATGTAATTCTATAATGATTTTTAAATATAATTTCTACATTTAATCAAAGATTTAGCATTATTTCAATTAAATGCCTGTGGTTAAAAGGTGTAAAATAAATAAGACAGATTGTTCGTAATGGTTACCTACATCACTTGTTTTACCCGTGCCTGGATTTTTTTCCGGTGAGGGGGTGGGGGTGGAACAGGGTTTGTTTTTTTTAAGTTGAGGCAGTAAATCTGGTGCAATTCAATGAGGAGACGTTAAATAGGTGAGAAGGAGAACGAGAGAGGAGCGAAATAGTAAATGAAGAGGAAACGATGACAAAGAATGAGGATACCAAGTGATGGTTTTGTATGCATAACCTAATCTCGGTTTTAATCATCCATTAACCTCGTTTCCCCAAACCAACCATAACAACTCCTGTACAAAACCAAGAGACCTCATTATTCCAAAATACCGCTGGCTGACGGTTATCTCAATGGCGTCTCATTTGGCAGTCCGATTATCCATAGTTGGCATCTTTGGTTCGCGTTCACCGAGAGCCAAAATTTCAATGCCAAGAGCGAGTGCCACATCTCAGAGAATAGTACCAAAATTATTTGCCTGATCACAAAATTTGGAGAACTTGCTGTAGAAGAGAAGGATGCGGGGTATTATTCGTATGTGTGAATCTTAGGGCTCGCTGGTGCGATCATTTCTGCCTTCTGACCAGACGATTCAAGTCCACACTTTGGGATATTCATCGAATACATCCACCTGGCCACAGCGACTCATCTCCTTCTAGATAGTGGCCAGATGGGTGAATACCCCCCAACCTGGCCCCCCCAATTAGAATTTTACAATAATTATTATAAAACTAAAGAGCGTAATCAATCTTCTCTTTCTATTCCTTCAATCTGCCTCAAAATGATCTTACTCTTCGCTAAGGACAAATTTGTTCCAGGAATCTTGAAATATACCTTCCGGACCACAGCATTTAGGGTAGAAGAGGATCAATTAATGATTGCTCTCATTCTCCTTTCCCAGTTAAGTGAACCTGCACTCGTTGGATTACCAATAACAGCCTTAGAAGGTTTACAGGTTCGCCTGAAAAAGGGACGGCAACCATGAAGGCTTAAGTTAACCTGGCGAATAATATTTTCACCTCCGACATTTTCCAGCATAGAGATCGGTGCTTATTAACGCCACATAACATACTCCCCCCCCCCCCTTCCCCTCAACACACACACTCCGTGCCATGTTAGGCATACAGCTACATTTTTTTATCCACACCACTGGCCCTTCTTAAGGAGGGGGTACCATGAAGCAGTATAGGATCCATTCCTTCTCCTAGTCCAAATAGGCAGTCGCCAGATGAGCTCTTAAAAAAAAAAATCCTTCTTCTCGTTTGTGGTCGCTCTTGAACCTCGGCGGGGATCTTTCCGACCTTCTGGAAGCGAGAGCGGTTCTCGGCCATTCCTGCCGATCGCCAAAGGATTTGTAGGTGATTTTAATTAATTAAGTTTGGTTAATTTAAATATTGAACCATAATGGCGAAGGGGGAATGGTGCAGGAAGGGATGTGTGTGTGTGGGGGGGGGGGGGGTAAAGCCCCGACGCAACTGAAAATTGGAGTGCCATGCACTTCTTACTCCATTGTCTCTAGTACTCCATAAATTAACTGGTCCTTATTCCTTATATGCATTTTCCTTTCACTCTTTATTTATCAATTTATTTTCTTGGCTGACGGCTAATTTTTCAGCCTAGTCACCGACCAGTTTTCATTTACTCATACCTGGTCGGAGCCAGGAAAAGCAGGAGGGAGATATTCTGATTTTCTTTTATATGAGGCATAACCATTAGTTTACCTCGCTCCTGGTGCCGACGTACCAGTAATACAAACATAGCAGCTGTAATATGTGGAGTTTATAAACACAATAATCGTAATCGCTTAGAACTTTCCGGGCTAAATTGACGGTTTACATAAACCCTACCACAATATCTCCCCCTGCCCCCCCAAAAAAGTATATTAAAATTTCAAAGAATATCAAATAGATCACAGTTTACTGAAATTAGCGTTCTCAGTTTTTAGCTCTGCTCCAAGGTGGCTCCCAAACCTGGCTCGTGCGTTCCTCACTCTGTCACTGGAAAGATCTTCGAACACTCCTTGATCTTTGCCAATAGTTCGTTCTTGGTGTTACAAGCAGAGCGGTTGGTCTCTTTCTCAACCGCTCCCTACACATAATAATTTATGAAATTGTAGGGGTGCGAAAATGTATTAGAGAAAAATTTCTTCCAACGCGATAATATAAATAGCCCATTAAATTACCAACTCAGAACGGGCTAAGCCGTGGCGTAATGGCTAAGAGCATCGGCGTTTAAATCTATCGGTACCGAGTTCGAAACTCAATAGTCCAAAACCTTTTACGAAGAAATCTCCAGAAGAAAACGGAAGTCAAGGAAAACGCTGAAGGACCAACTCAAGAAGACTCAAAATAAAATAGATCGCCTCAAGAAAGAAAACGGAAAACAAGGAAAACCACTCGAAGGACCAACTCAACAAGAATCAAGAAGCAATCATCACATCAAGATAATTGGAAGAAAAATGAAGATGCATCAAGATTAATAAGAATACGGAATTCAAGATAAATGCAATAAAGATGCATCAAGAAAGAAATCGAAGATCAAGAACTAACCTAGCCAACAAGAATATCTAAGTCAAGAAAAGTGAAGACAAATGTTTGAAGGGGCAACGTCAGTCAAGAAGAAGTAACCAGATTCGATATAGAAAATCAAGATGAAGAATAATATTGATAAATAAAAATAAAGTTAAAATAAAGAGCCCCATCCCGCATAACTGGTGACCCTCAAAGGCCGAACAATCTTCTGATCTTCGTTACAACTGCACCTGCTCTCCTACTAGAGATTAAGAAAAGGTGCTGCTGGGAACTTCAAGAGATCCGGGAAGGCGATGCTATTACTCATTGATCAAGAGACAAGACTTCGTTCGTTCGCTCTCCTCAATCCCACTCAATTAACTCCACTCATCCCTCAGACTCGGAGGCCGGGGAGGGAGATCTATTAATCCTCGATTAAGAAATCCAAGACTAGTCTCTCCCCAATCCTCAAATTCGCTCCGCGTTCTAGAAAGGGACCTGTGTAGAGATGCGAAAATGTATCAGAGAAAAATTCCTTCCAAATCGATAATATAAATAGCCCATTAAATTACCAACTCAGCACGGACTAAGCCGTGGCGTAATGGCTAAGAGCAGTGGCGTTTAAATCTACCGGTACCGAGTTTGAAACTTAATAGTCCCAAACCTTTTATGAAGAAATATCAAAAAGAAAACGGAACTCAAGGTAAACGCTGAAAGACCAACTCAAGAAGACTCAAGATAAAATGGATCGCCTCAAGAAAGAAAACGGAAGCAAACGACTTCAAGGACTCACTCATCAAATTATCAAGAAGCAAGAAGGAATCATCAACTCATCAAGAAGAAATCAACTCAAGATAATTGGAAGAAAATAAAGATACATCGCGAAAGAAACCGAAGATCAAGAACTAACCCAGCCAACTAGAAAATAGAAGACAAAATTTAAAGGGGCAACTTTAGTCAAGATGAACAAGAATAAATAAGTAAAATAAGAAATATGGCTATCCCTATATAGGATTACAATCCATGAATTTTGGAAGCAGGAAAGTGACGCTGCTAAAGTCGTAGAAATAGTCCGACAAAGATTTCTGGCTCTTTACGGAGGTATGGCCTTCCAGCAGCAATTCTTTCTAATCAGTGATTTACCACATTCTCCTGCAGCTCAACATAACCCTCAAAGATGTGGGGCAGCATAACGTCACCAAGTTTAGGGAAACTTGGTCTTCATGATACGTGGAATGTCGCATGATTTGGAGGCAAGCAACCTGTTGCTCTGGGTGTTGTGCAACTGGTTCTGGCAGATATTTTTTCACCTGAGAAGAATCAGATCGTCTACTGCTAAAAACAATGCTTCAGCTTCTTTTGCGCCTCTTATACGAGTGGTGGCGAAGGTCCTCATTCAAGGCCATTAACATGTTGGCGCCTCCAGCGCTATCTCTCTAGTCAAAGCCCGGATTCCCTTGCTTGGCTCTTTCATCCCCTTGCACTGCAGTTGTTGGATGAATTCTGTTATATGGACGCAGTCAGAGCGCTCAATGTGTCCCTTTTTGATGGTCACGGCTTCATAGTTTCCTTTCCAGTCCTCCATGTCAACTAACCTTTTCTCAACAAAAATTTTACTCTGTATACTCTCCGACACCATTGACTATTCACAAGACATCAAATTATTCATGAAAAAAAGCAGGTTTTAATCGTTAAATGTAGCCAGAAATAAATAGATAATGAAATTTTTAAACAATATAAAATAGAGCTACTTCCCGCGTAATATATATATATATATATATATATATATATATATATATATATATATATATATATATATATATATATATATATATATATATATATATATATATATTAATATATATAGTCGTAGATCAGGTTAGATTTCTTGACCGCTTGCTTCCTTTAACTCGGAAGGGAACGTGGCAAGCTCGCAGGATACTCTGCTATGGGTCCTTGCTCTGAATGATGCGCTTTGAACGTGGGTTGCACTAAATCGAGTAAGAGTGACTATTTTCCTTGGCTGAATTAAATCAACTAACTAGGAGGTTCTGGATATCAAACTGGATGAAACAAAATAATCTTTACTACTGTACAAACAAAAATAAAATAATGGATTCAACATAGAAATCCAAAAGAACTAAATGGGCAAAAGGTTTACACACGTCAGCTCCAGGCGGGACCCGTGACCACGTATACACAAACGTACATGACTGACAGAAGGGAAACTGCTGCCCGAGGATTTTGTACCCGAGAGAAAGGCATGCGTAGGGTGGTTATGAGCGTCGAGCTCGATCGCTTTTCACCGATACGGTTGGGTTTACACTTGGCCTATTAGTACTCGGCCTGCTTAAAGTTATGAAGGAAAATACAACCTGTCTTCTAACAACTACTGCTAGCCTACAGAGGAGGGATCGAGGGAGTATTTGGCCACCGAGAAGCTGAGTCGAATACAGCAGTGGGGAAGTTTTCTTGTTTCTAGTTCTTATTTCATCTTATTTTATTTTCTTGTCTTCGGGCTCTTGGGGTAAGGGAGGCCAAGAGAAAGAATTCTTCTGTGTCGCGTCCTCTTTAGCAAAATACTAATCTTACCCAGGCTAACGCTTAATGGACCCGCCGGAAATGGATTTTAATATATCTATACAGAGGCACTGGGAGTGAATTTAGACCTTCACCCCATCTCGCGGAACCTCTTGTTTTTACAATTCGGCTCGTTATAGGGCGTCTTATCAAACGGAAGTTACCTAAAAAAGAAGCAGATCGCGGATTCTTTCGTCCTTTCCGTCTCTCTCTCTCTCTCTCTCTCTCTCTCTCTCTCTCTCTCTCTCTCTCCCTCTCTTTCTCTCTCTCTACTAAGATTAAAATATAAAATATAAAAAAAGCAACCATGGTTAAATTTTTATAAATTTTCTAAACTTCGCCAATTATAATTATTTTAAAACTAAATTCCCCCCCTTTCAAAATATCACGTTGCTTAAATATAGTTATAGAAAAAGAAATATAAAAATTAATTTTCTGAACTTCACCATTTGTAATTCGTTACACCCATCGATAAAATTCAAAGTAGAATGGGAACAGAATAATTCTCTACCGTTTTTAGACGTAAATATTCACCGTTTAAATAATTATATTCAGTGCTTAGTCTATCGAAAGCCTACAAATTCAAATTGCTTACCTACATTTTTTTCTCATTACATGATAAATCCGTTAAGATATCTGTTATTTCTTTCCTCTTTCTCCGAGCCCATAGAACGTGCGACCCAATTTTCCTTCAGGATGAAATTAACCACCTTATCTGCAATTTCATTAAACAAAAATATCCAATTCACCTCATAAATATATGCCATTCCAAAGCACGATGAAACCTCTATGCCACCTCCACATCACGAATGGATGACTTTAAATAATGTATTAGTTTTCCATTTGCTCCAGCCTAGGCTCCTCTAAAATCATTTGCAAACGGAAATAACATAAATATTACATTTAAATATTCTAATACCATTCAAAAATCCCTGACTAGACTGCACCCAATCAATCTCGATGCTGGAGTTTACAGTATACCATGCTATAATTGCAAATTAGCATAGATCAGAGAGTCAGGCTACTTTAATGAGAGGATGAAAGAACATTTAGCTGATATCAGAAGGTGTAGGAATTCGTCAAGTCTCTTTACGCACATGTAAACGCACGACCATAGAATTGATTTTAACCATGCAAAAATCATTTATAAATCAAACAATTATATTGAAAGGAGAATTGCGGAATCCATCATCATCAACAAAGTTGATAATTTCAATTTATCTGAAGGGCAATACAAATTTAACAAATATATAACGAATGTAGTCGCCAATTGTATCTATAATCCCCCGGATGCAATGAGTTTTGGGGATTAGCAACTCTCCAGATTGTTTCCGGCCCCATTTCATTCTGTTTAGCTTGTCTTTCACGCCAGATTTACTCGAGTATATTTTTTTCCAGATTGTTTCCTGCTGTTTCATTTGGTTTAGGATGTGTCTTACCTTATATATACTGTGGTCCTTGCCTAGCGTCATCATTATTAGTTGAAAATGGCATATTGCCGAAACTAGTCCGATAGTTAAAAATAAAAGCCTGATTCAAATATTGTGATTTATCATTATCTATCCACTGATATACATCACGTCAATGTGATTGTCGTGGTATAGGTAGGACCGAGTGATGGAAGGAGTCGGTACTTACGGGTTGTTTAAGTACTACTCCGTGATTAACGTTATATCTCTCTAAGAGTGCTATATATGTTTTGATTATTATTATCTAGGGTCTTGACTTCTTTAAACTTTAAAGGTTCCCTGTGCCAACGTAGCGATTCGAGGATAGAATAAAAAATAATTTTTAAAACAAACTAAAACTTTAATTAAAACACAAAAACAAAAATAAACCTGAACCACAGAAATATTACGAATTTAAATACAGAATAATGATTTCAATAATTTTTAAGTAAGGCTTTCTAACTTGACCTACTTGACATTTTAGTGATGGTTGACCCACCACTCACTTCAATTTAAAAAAAAACAAATGCTAACGGCCTTTACCGGCCGCAAATACTTTTGTGGATACCCCTTGGAACGGGTTTGAGTCTGATCTTGAACTCAATGAGCTCTTTACCTCGAGAATGTTATTGACTCCAAGACGCGTGCCGACCGGCCAGATGGAGGTTGCGGACGAATAACTTGAAAGCCGCAAAGGACTTTGGCGAGGGTGGCAGCTAGAGAGCCACACACATTCGGCAGGAAAGGATATCACCACGGGATAGTGAAAGAATTTTCCTTTCTCCTCTTCGGATTACTCTGAGAATTAATTCGTACTGTCTAGCGATGCGCTAAGGCTTGAATACTTTGACTCAGGGGAGTGCTGGAGCGAGTATACTCGGGGTGGGGGTCTTCTTCAAGGGCGAGGAGTGTACTCGGGGGGGGGTCTTCTTCAAGGGCGAGGACTACCCCTGTGCTTTAGGATGCACCAGGATAGGAGGGGTCTCTCTGACGTTAGTAAGTTGACCTTGGTTCTTAAACCAAGTTAACTTGACGTTCAGTGTGACCACCAGGGAATGGGCTCGAGGAGGAGCTTTTTTTCTTCGTTTCGGAATTCCTCGAGGGCGAGGACTATCTCGGTGCTTTGTGCTACATCAGGATAGGGGGTGGGGGTTTCTCTGACGAGACTAGATTGAACTTGAAAAAAGTTAACTTAAAGATCGGTTTGATAACCAGGGACTAGCTCGAGGATGAGCTGCTTCTTAGTCCCTTCTCTTGGTAGCCCGGCCTCTCTTGCAGGGGACTTCGTAGCCTGGTTAACTCCCGTATTCTACCCCATTTTTCCCAAGTGTTTGGTATTTATACTTCGTCACCCCACTGGGGTAGGGGTAGGGGAAGGGTGGCTTGTGGATGTCCCGCAGAAAGGTTCTTACTCCAACGGTTTTTCTCAGCAAGTCTTACCTCTGGTCCAGCTGGCCCTTCGAGCTTGAGAGAAACGCGTTTCCAATTTCGTACTTGAGGTGAAATTGAATACACACTCATAGGCAGAATCTTGCAGTTTAAACCGTTCTGCTTTTCATAGGGACGAGGGGCGAGGGGCTGTGGTTACGAGATTGACCAAAGGTGCCTGGCCCGGATGTTTTGTGGTCAACGTCCCGTGTCTCAACTGGAAGAGAAGGGAGAGGGTCGATTCCGCTACAGTGATATCCTCCATTATATTTATATATATATATATATATATATATATATATATATATATATATATATATATATATATATATACGAGAGGCGGTTAATAAGTTTTGCAATTCGATATGAGGAAAAGTGTTTTATTATTTTTCAATATAACTACCCTCGACTTCAATGCACTTGCGCCACTTGTCCCTGAGCCTTCAAATTCCCGACAACCAGAAATCTCCCGACTGCTGTTCAATCCACTCCTGGACGGCGAGCTGGACATCTTTATCGTCCCCAAGCCGGTGTCCACGCATTGCAGCCTTGAACTAGCGGAATAAAAAGTAGTCGCTGGGGGACAGATCTGGATTGTAGGGGGGATGGTTGAGCTCCTCGAATCCACACTCGCGCAGGGCAGCTTGTGCAACTCTTTCATTGTGGACAGGGGCATTGTCGTGGAGGAGCAGGACACCGCGTGTCAACTTGCCGCGCCGCTTCTGACGGATGCACTTCTTCAACCCAACCAGTTCCTCGGCGTATTATTGGCCTGTGATGGTTATTCCACGACGCGCATAGTCCATCATCAACACTCCCTCAGAATCCCAGAAGGTGGTGGCCTTGATCTTCCCGGCTGAGGGTTGGTTCCGTAACTTGATGGGGGGTCGGAGAGCCCCTGTGCTTCCAGGCCATGCTTTCGAGTTTGGTCTCGGGATCCCAGTGATGGATCCATGTTTCATCACCTGTCACTATGCGTGACTCGAATCCAGCCCGGTCTTGGTTGTACAGGAGCAGCAGCTCCTCCGAATTTTGACGACGTTGAAATCGATCATGGGGCGTGAGGTTTCGAAAGACCCAACGGGCAGATACCTTGGTCATGGCTAAATTGTCGTGGATGATGTTAATAACACTTCCATGTGATATTCCAAGTTATCACTCGATTTCTTCGACCATCACCCGTCGATTTTCGAAGAACCTCCTCTCCACACGGGCCATATTGTTCTCATTGGTCACATCTGACGGGCGTCCTGGACGGAGGTCATCTTCAAGGGACTCATGACCATGGCGGAACTCCCTATTCCAGCGAGCAATGGTTGCATAGGAAGGGGCGGGGGCGGTGTACACTGCAACCATGCCTTCATGGATCTCTTTTACATTCTTGCTTTCCTTGGTCAAAAAATTTATCAGTGCGCGGTGCTCAACCTTTTCCATTGTTGATAAATTTGTGACTGACAATCTGCGATCAGTTACTGCTTCTTAAATAGACAAGGCAGGAGCATGCGGCTGTAGGTCCTGACTTGTCATACCTTGTCCTAACACCCCCACAAACAGCCATCCCATTTCCTCTGTTTTGCCCTACCGATTCGCAAAACCTATTGACCACCACTCGTATATATATATATATATATATATATATATATATATATATATATATATATATATATATATATATATATATATATATATATATATATATATATATATATATATATATATATATATATATATATATATATATATATACATATATATATATATACATATAGAACAGCAATACCTTGTTGATTGATTGAGGAAACTGAATTAAGCCAGTCTTTGTAATGAGCATTCAGATCACCAATAAAAATGAAGCAAGATGAAATATAACGCTAGTGATTAACACGCTGATGCAAAACGTTAATCTTTATACCAATCATAATCTAATCATAGCTCATGCAGCACACTAAGTCCGGTTACCTTTCAGACACCTTATATATATATATATATATATATATATATATATATATATATATATATATATATATATATATATATATATATATATATATATATATATATATATATATATATATATATATATATATATAAATATATATATATATATATATATATATATATATATATATATATATATATAAAAATATATATATATATATATATATATATATATATATATATATATATATATATATATATATATATATATATATATATATATATATATATATTTATATATATATATATATATATATATATATATATATATATATATATATATATATATATATATATATATATATATATATATATATATATATATATATATATATATATATATATATATATATATATATATATATATATATATATATATATATATATATATATATATTCAGTTTCCTCAACCAATCAACAAGGTATTGCTGTTCTTGATTTTTCTGATATTCCTAGTTGTGAGCAGTTAGTTACTGGTGCAACTCACACATCTGGCAATCGTCTTGATCTTTTACTCGATGATATGGGAGGGGTTGTTAAGGTTCAAACCACTGCACCAATTGGTTCCTCAGATCATCGAGGTTTGGCTTGTAAAAACAAGTTAGATTTCCCTATTTCAGACTTTACCATCTCAGGGAAGGTTATCAAATCTAGAATTGACTTAGATGAGATTAACAGTGCTTTTAACAGTATTGTCTTGAGGGATATCTATGATGCTCCTTGCCCCATTTCTGCATTGAATTTTAGGTTATTTGACTTGAAAAATAGGTTTGTACCAATGAAAAATCTAAAATTCGATCTCACGATAAAGCATGGTTTAATGACCAGTGTCGCCTGGCCTATCGTGATAAGCATGTTACCTCTAATCTTTTGTTTGATAACCGCTCTCGGTTGTGTTGGGAGAACTATTTTGCGATGAGGAACACGTCAAATAATGTTTATAATGAGGCTGAAGCTCAACATAATGCTCATTTGAAGAATGTCCTCGCAGGTGCGGCTCAGCTGCATATTTGCTGGTCAGCACTTAAATCTGCTTTGTTTGGTGTTGAGCCTTCTATTCTTTCCTTAAAGAAGCCTGATGGTAGCGTTACATATCCTCCTCTTTATAAACCCAGCAATTTTGCTGACAGCTTTAATTCCAAGCAAATTAGAGAGCGGGTCACAGCAATGGCTGTGACCCGCTATCTAGTTTTAACACATTTGTTTTCAGATCCTCTGAAATAATTTTTTTTTTATCTAACTTGAACGAGTATGGAGGAACTGATCCTATTGGTCTGTTTCCATTGATTTTAAAAAAAAGATTTAGTAGACAGATAGCTCCAAAACTGGATGTGTTCGTCGAGGGTCATTTCCTGAATGCTGGTGTTCAGGCAACATTACTCCAATTCCCAAAGGATCATCATCATCTCCATCTCCCAATAAATATAGGCCCATTTCCATCTCACCAATTTTATCTAAGACTTTATGAACGTCTGATGTCCAAACGTCTTACTCCATATTTGGGACAGTTTCTTCCAGTGACTCAGTTTGCTGATGCACTATTATTGCTGGTACATGAAATGCAATATGCTTTAGACAATAATTGTGAGTCTAGGCTTGTCTCTCTTGACTTTATTGCAGCCTTTGACATTGTCAACCATAATGGTTTGTTTTTTAAATTAACGTATGTTGGCATTGGTGGTAGAGTCTTAAGGATTTTAACAGAGTTTTTAACTAATAGACAACAGCGTGTTGTTGTCGATGGGTGTTTTAGTCCTTATTCTAGAGTATATTCTGAAGTTCCTCAGGGTAGCGTTCGTGGGCCTTTGCTTTTAATATTATATACTAGTGACATGCGGTTTAATATCCCTAATAAAATTCTAGCATATGCTGATGACACCTCTCTCTATTCTCATGTTCCCTCTCCTACAAATGAGACTGAGTGTTGCAGATAGCCTCACTAAGGATTTGAATAAAATTCATTCCTGGTGTCTTCAATGGGGTATGAAATTGAACCCAAGTAAGTCTAAGGAAATGATTGTGAGTCGTTCTAGATCTCTCTTAACTGAACATCCCAATTTGTTAATAAATGGAGCTTTGATTAACAAGATGATCAGCTCAAGCTCTTGGGAGTAACTCTAGATTCGAAACTCACTTCTGAAACGCATCTAAGATACATGTCTGGATATCTCGCAGAAATTGACCATTCTTTGTAAATCTAAGAAAATTTAGGCGGATGATGATTTTCTTCGCAAGTGGTTCTTTTCTTTTATTCTATCCCATTTTAAATATGGCTCTGCTATATGGAGTTCTGCTGTAGACTCTCATCTGAGATTGCTTGATTGTGCATTTAATTCTGTAAATTTTTACTATCAGATTTAGATTTAGACATTGGGCATCGTAGAGATGTTGGAGCTCTTTGTATTTTATTTAAAATAGAGAATGATGTGAATCATCCTCTGCATAATTTTTTGCCGAGATTTTATCAACCAGCCAGAGTGATTAGATATTCTGAGACTGTAAATTCCATGGCATTCGAAATTGGTCGTCATTCTACATCCGTCATTCTACATTCAAACTCCGTCAGATGCACGAGCAACATGTTGAAGCAAGTGTACGGGAATGAGCCAATGTCACGCTAACGGGTTTTCGAATGGTACAAAAGGTTCACGGAGGGAGCTGCTCAGTTACAACAAGGAGTAACAACAAGTGTTTTTTACCGAGCATATGTAGATTGTGGAATACCTTTCCCACAAATGTTGTGACTGCTCCTACGCTTGATAAGTTTAAAA
Organism: Ceratothoa steindachneri; assembly: GCA_963969495.1. NCBI lineage: Eukaryota > Metazoa > Arthropoda > Malacostraca > Isopoda > Cymothoidae > Ceratothoa > Ceratothoa steindachneri. The sequence goes on along the minus strand of OZ018330.1, from coordinate 82,454,809 downwards.
GATTGGCTAGTGCCTTTTTGTTGCGTAACCGTGGGGCTGTTAAATTCTGTTTCCTTTCTTTCTTGCCGTGCTTTGACCTGCACTGACACTTCTTGGTGGTATGATTTCCTAAATTTTCAGTTTGGCTCTTTGCATGGTCTATATAATAATAATAATAATAATATATAACCAAATTTTCAGCTCTCTACAACCACTGTTCTTTTGGCACGTGCTTTGGTAAACAGCTTTCTAATTTCAGATCGTCAAGCAATGGGCACAGAGCAGCGAACCAACCAGAGGTTTCTGGTCCGCCTGGGCAAAACTCCGTCAGATGCACGAGCAACATGTTGCAGCAAGTGTACACAATGAGCCAATGTCACGCTAACGAGTTTTCGAATGGCACAAAAGGTCTCACGGAGGGAGCTGCTCAGTTACAACAACAAGGAAAGAAGGTACCCTAGGAGACCTTACGGTCCATTCAAGAAGGGTACCTTAGGACTAGCAATCGATCGGGCACATGGCTGCTCAATTGTTTTGCGTCCCTAAACGGCCACTTGTCAAGACTTTGTCTAGTCTTGACTTGAACTGGTGAACAGATTCACTGATGACAACTTCCACTGGAAGTGCGTTCCACTTACCGCAGATTCTGTAGGTGAAAAAATTTCCACACAGATTGCGGTTCAGTTCAAGTTTGAAGCCGTGATTGCGCGTTCTGTTCTCACTCAGTGTGAAAATATCCCGGTAGTCAACATTGTCGAACCCTCGAAGTATTTTGAAAACTTCGATGAGCTGACTACGCAGTCTACGGGTTTCCAGTGAGAACAGATCTAATTTCCTTAGTCTATCCTCATAAATTTTATGTCCGATAGAGGGAATCAGCTTGGTTGCCCTGGCTTGTACGCGTTCCAATCTCGCGATGTCCTTTCGAAATGAAGGACTCCAAAATTGTACGGCATACTCAAGGTGCGGTCGGACAAGTGAGTTGTACAAACACAGTAAAATCTCCTTGTTCCGATATCCAAACTGGCGCTTTATATAACCTAGCATCCTTTGGGCCTTTTTCTCCACCTCAATGCACTGTTTCTAGAACTTGAGGTCACTAGTGATTGTTACACCCAAATCCTTCTCAGTGTCGGTGGATTCAATAGCAGTGCCCTTAAGGATATACTGAGATTGGGGGTTTCTGTGGCCGGTATGCATCACTTTGCATTTGTTCACGTTAAAAGGCATTTGCCACGTGTCCGACCACTCCCCCAATCTTCCCAAGATCTTTCTGAAGGCGGGCAGTATTTCCATCCTTTGCAACGTTCATACCAAGCTTCGTATCGTCGGCAAATTTGGAAATCTTGGCAACCATGTTACCGTCCATGTCGTTGACGTAGATGATAAATAGTAGTGGTCCCAGGAAAGAACTTTGAGGCACCCCGCTAGTAACGGGCACCCACTCAGAAGCCTGTCCATTCACCACCACCCATTGCCGTCTGCCACTTAGCCAGTTCTTGATCCAGCCGGCTACTTTTCCGTCTATGCCCAGCGCTCGCACTTTCCGGAGAAGGCGGCGGTGTGGTACCTTATCAAAGGCTTTCTCAAAGTCTAAGTAGACCACATCCACCGCCTTGTCCCGATCGTGCTCACTGAACACGAAGTGGAAGAATTCCACAAGGTTCGTCAGGCATGACCGTTGCCTTCGGAAGCCGTGCTGGGAACTCCTCAGTAGCAGGTTTGACTCTAAATACGATTTCATTTTGTCTACCATCATGCTTTCCATGAGTTTACCGACTATTGAAATCAGACTGATAGGTCGGTAGTTTGATGAATGGCTGGGGTCTCCTTTCTTGAAGATAGGAGTCACCTCCGCTTCACGCGTCTCTAGGAACGCATCCGGTCCGGATTGACATGTTAAAAAAAGCGCACAGAGGTCGGGATATTTCATCGCACACTTCCTTCAACACCTTGGATAGAAACCCGTCCGGTCCAGGGGACTTATTCGTCTTTAGGTCAGCGATCTTTTTCTTTATTTCTACTTCGGTGAAGTCCATTGCCTCCAGATTTTTCCCCGAGTTGTAATCCGTGGGCTGGTGGATGGGACCACACTCTTTAGTAAACACTGAAGAGAAGTAGTCATTGAAAAGGTTAGCATTTTCTGCATCTGACTGAGTTAATGCACCTTCCTCGTCCACTAAGGGCCCAATCCTACGATGGATTGGTTTACGGCTATTTACATAGCCGAAGAACTCCTTGGCATTCTCCTTGCAGAGTCTCGCCACTCGGAGTTCCTCAGTACGCTTAGCCGCCCTTATGCTGGACTTTACTCTCTTGGCTGCCTCCGGTACTCGATCGCCGGTACGCATTTCTCTTCTTCCTAAGCAGTGGGCCGATTTCTCGATCAAACCACTTTGGTTGAACAGAAGACCGACGGAGACATTTCAGAGGGATGCAACTTGATTGAAGACTCGTGAACTGATTTTTGAAATTGTTCTACGAATCCTCAACCTCTTCGCATACCGCTAGCCTTACATCAGTCAACACAGCACGAAGGCTTGCAAAGTCTGCTCTTCTCAAGTCAAGTTTCCTTTATTGACTGGCAACAGACCTTACCTTCGGGATCTTGACGGTAAATCTAACTAGCTGGTGATCACTGCCTCTGAGCTCTTCGCCTACAGAGACATCTTCAACGATATCATCCTCAGAGGTGAAAAACAAGTCGAGGATATTGTCTCCTCTCGGCGATTCTCTGACCCATTGAGTAAGGAACTCGTTGTTGGCGAACTCCAGGAGTAGCGCGCTCTCACCACAGGATGCTTTGGTTTCCCAGTCAACTTGTCTGTTGAAGGCGCCCATAACGATGCACACCCTGCCTTAAACAAGCTCACCCAGCACCTGTTACAGTTCCCTGTCCTTCTCAACGGGTTGGCAAGGGGGTCTGTAAAGCAGCAGGGTCCTGTATCTGACAGGACCTATCTCTCTCTAGGTCAACGCCTAGGAGCTTGTGATCGGATATAATGTTGGAGTTCGTAGATTTGATTGTATCCTTGACATACAACATTACACCGCCACCCTCTCTGTCTGGCCTATCTTTGTGGAAGAGTTGGTAGCAAGGAACCGTGAATTCGCCTTCAAAGTCTCGGTTTGAGTTTTTATCCACGATTCTGTTATGGCTACCATTTCGGGTTCTTCCGTCGCTACGAGGCCACGGAGCTCAGAAACTTGTTCCTGATTGACCTCGCATTGAACAGAAGAACTTTCAGGTAGTCCCCTAATGTAGGACCCCCTATACTCTTCCGTTTCCCGGCTTCTTGGTTGTCGCGGTAGCACCATTTTTGACAACCTCCGAGAAGGTTGTTTGAGGAGTGACTCGGGCGAACTGGCGTACGTCCGCCTTCCCAATGGGCTGGACACTCCTTTGGCTGCGCTCCATGACATCCTGGATGAGGTTGGCTAGGAAAGCCTTGCCCTTAAAGGAGAGGTGCACCCAAACCCTTTGGTAGAGGTCTTTTCTACCATAGAATACGGCGTACGAGTCGATGAAAAAGACCCCTTCCACCGTACAGCGGTCTGCAAGGCGCCGGTTTACCGACATGTTCCTCACGTGGGCAGTCCGGCTTGGACCCCACCTCGGGAGTATCCCCACCACGACGCGTCTGCGGGTTTTTAATCCACAGTCGTCCGCAGCGCCCATAACCGTCTTCGTAATCTCGCCTGTTTGGCCTACCCTACCTCCTCTGAGGTAGAGGTCGTTGCCACTTACCATAAGGGAAACGACTGAAGTCTCAGAAATCTAAGACTTCCCGGCCTCAGCTCTTACCTGCTTATTCCCACAGCCTGGGAGGCAGCTCACCTTAACGCTTGTGCGAAGGCGGGCCGTTAGCAGGGGCTGCAGGCCCCATGCCTGGGAATCACCCACAAGGCTGACCCTGGCACATTTGCCTGCTGAGCTCGGAGTCTTTATTTTCTGCGGCAAGCTCTCCGATTCCTCTCTCTTCTCCGTCATGGTCTTTTCAGTCTTTTTTCTTCCTCTTCTTCTTCTTCTCTATCATCTTTTCCTCCTTTTCATCCTTTTCAATAACTTATTCTACATTTTCTTCTTCTATTTCTCTCTCTTCCTCTTTCTTCTTTCCCTTTTTCGTCTTTTTTCTCTTTTTCTTTTTTTCCTTTTGGCGTTTCTGCCACATTCGGGCCCGGCCTCTCTGCAGAGGTGGTGTTTGCTACAGGAGTCGAGAGCTCGTTTAACTTCTCTTCGAGCCTGCGGATCTGTTGGGAGTGCTCCTCCTTGAGCCTCTTGATTTTCTTTTCGAGGTCTGTAGTCCTTTCCCTGTAGTAGGCCACTACTTCTTCCACTTCCTTTTTTAAGATGCAATTGGTGCATACATTGCCTGGGTGGCATTTCGCATAGCAGCCCTCCGGGGAGTCAACGCACCACTTGTCCTTATTACATGTGGCACACGTAAATTTTAGCACTGCTGGACCTTTCTTGCCTGCCATTTTGAACACTTAATATTTCTTATGCTTGTGACCAATCAATATATAAAAAGGGGGGTTTGGTGAGTTCTCCCCGCGTGAGTCGCTCCCGCCTATTGATCGGAATCGTTTCGGAGTCTTCCAGAAGGCACGCTCCATGTGCTGCTGTTCGTCCGACTGAGTCGTCAAGCCTAGGCGTGCCGTGGCTCCCAACCAAGCAGCACAGACGGTCCCCGAAGGGGCCATCGATTTGTCACCAGGTGAACAACAACGAAGCATGCCCGTTACTAAACTTCTACTAGTTCCCTTCACAACGGCCAGGATCTTGGAGTAGCGTTCAATGGATATCCCGCCACACCAAGGAACTCGACCCAAGGCTTTTTATTGGCCTGGCAACCAACATAGGAACAAAGGGCCGTCAACTAGGACCAATGCTATCAGAAGCACCCGTCAACGGGTACTGGGAACGGTCAATAATTACGCGCCAGGGAAGGGGTTAACGGGGCACTACCCTCATCCCATTCAACGCCTAGGACACCTCTAGTCCTAGTCTCTCGCAACCGGTGAGCGTCGATTGGCGTTGTTTATAGAGGTTTCAAAGCCTCTCTTCTGACGCGTGGGGTAGCTGCCAGGTCCTTATATGTAGATAGAGGGAAAAAATGGAAAGACTGACATGATAGGAGTAGGCTTTTTTCGTTTTTTTTCTTTTTGTATAAATGGGAGAGATAGGATAAAAGTAAAAAAGGGGAAGGATATAGTAGAAAAAGGAAGGAATGACGCACTTAGTCTGGAACCTCGTTTCCGACCAAATTGACAAGGAAAACCCTACCAGGAGGACCCAGAAGAGGTACCCCAACCGACATAGCTAAAAAATTCAAAGGTACACACAAGCTCTCTTCTTGCGACAAGGGGGCGTCACCTCTCCCTCTACTTTCTTTATGAGAGAGAGAGAGAGAGATCTTAAATGCCCAATGGCTAGCTGTCTGGCAAACCTTGATTACTGGACGTCATCTTTCCTTCTATAGCCATGGTCCTGACCCGGCTAGTGCAGCAATCTCTATTTTACCTGCCTTACCAGACTCACCGTCTGTAACGTGAATGTTGTATACTTCATGCCCATTTGTTTCTCAGTGTCAACCATTGTTGCACCCCAAATTAACCATTCGCATATATTCACTTCTTTCCATATTATTATCATTCACAATAGACTACACAATTATAATGATAATGCATTTATTTTCAAATCAGTGTAATTTTGTTTGACAATAGCATTTTTTTCTGTCGCCATTAGTTTCCTTTCGTGTAGATTGGACTGATCCAAGTTTGCGAGCATGATATGAAGTCATCCACACTTAAAGGCCAAGATAACATCTATTTCAAATCACTAAGACCCTTTCTTTTTTCAGGGGTTGGTCGCAGAGGCTATGGCTTTCTCATGGAAAGAGGGAACAGCCCTGGGGCCCTTTGCGGTTCCCTAGTGCTGCGAACTAGACTTTTATTACACGCCGTTTGTTCATCAACAATTATTTCCTTTTAATGCCCTTTATTTTCCTTCTTTTTTCTCATATCTAGTGGCCATAACAATTACCCGACTTATGCTTGTTTTTTCGGACTGATTTTGAATTTTTCGTTCATGAAGGTCGGAAGTTATGGGTCTCCGTCGCCTTCGCTTGCCGATACCCAAGGCAAAACCAAGCATTGGTCGTTTTTCTCCTCGCGTAGAACTTGGGTAGCCACTTTGGCACATAAAGATGGCGTGGTGAGTCCGTATCCAATCTACGAGAGGACATACTGGACGCAACTGGATCGAGAGTTGCAGTAGCGCCGGGTCCTTTAAGGCATCCATTCGTAGTGGGGAGTGCCGAGAGAGAAGGCGAAATCAACTTTGTATGCTATGGTTTATCTTAAACTTATAAATTCCCTTTCTCGTAAGTGTTCTCCTGCCAAGCGTTCTTCAGTTCCTCTTTCAGCCTTCCCTTACACGTTAGATCCTTATACCAATCATTAACCTAAATCGAGAGTATCCACACTTTTTGGTCTACTAGAGTTCCTGTCTGAAAACCCGCTAACGAAAGTGGGCGTGTTTGACGTCAACGAACCGTTTTAGTCCCGTTGTGGTGAACCCCGCCGGATGTGGCAAAGAGGTAGTGGTGATATGGTTGAAGTATCATCTCACTCTCAACACAACCTTGTTCGAAATTTGTCTTCAATTGACAAAGTTCCCGTACCGTTTCGTCTTACCCACGTCTGAATTTTGTCAAAGGTATCGTCCGTTCGAATGAATTAAGGGACTACGATCCCATCCGTCTCCCGAGTAAGCATAGTGCCCAACGCGTCACACATATACACAGGGTGACTATTACTGTGGGCTCTGCTAGAGTCCGAACTGCTACATTGATCTTGACACTTGAGAGCCAAGAACTACTCCAGTTTATTGAAGCTGAGTACCTTCGTGTCCCGGTAAGTCCCTGCGTCGAGTTACCCAGAAGTCGCATCAACTGTAATCAATTTGGAAATCTTGATCGTGCCTATCGCCACCCTCATTCCTGTGTGAATTGTGGTTCTGATTATCGTGGCCCTGAATGCGCCGGAACACCGCTCTGTGCCAACTGCGGTGGTGTTTACAACGCTACTTCGAAGGTCTGCCCAATTTTCTTATGCGAAAAGGAGGTTCTCGCTTTGCGCCACTCTACGTCTGGACTATAAAGGTTCTCGCTAATGTGCTCGAACACAAACTTGGCCTTTTGGCAGTTTTTTCTCAGATGTGTTGCGTGACGATGGACGAAACCGACCATCACGTTCAAGTTCCGACACACATGTATCATTTCAGTTCCCATTTACTACTGTGTTCTCACACCGAGATACTTGAAGTAGCTCCCCTCTCCCTGGTGGCTTTAGCCGGGACCAACACTCTGGGAGAGACCCCTGACGACATTATACGTTACTTGAAGTAATTCTCTATAACAACCAGTGATGGTTCTTGTATCGGCCGCGTGACCCAATGCCCCGATGTAAGAGGAAGGATTCCTCTCTTGGGTCGTTGGCCAGTAATAAGCAGGCTGCCTCTGGAGCTGACTCGGTTGAACCTTGAAAATCTCCAGTGGACTGTTTTGCTGCTCAATCTTATTTCGCCTCAAACAGGTCCCGTTCTTTTCCTACTCTGCCTACTCACCCTCCTACTTATGATGCGATGAAAGCCGATTATATTCCAACATTGCCACCCGAAGTTCTTACACAAACCCCTCCAACATCGAAAGCTTCCTCGGCTCAAGATTCAGGATCTTCTTGACGTTCCGTTTCCGCCGGTCTGTGCGTCTCAGTTACAGGCAGGGGCCTCTGCTGGTTCCTCGCTGCCCTCAGAAATATCCTTTGTCACCACTTTTTCAAGGATCTCTTTCCATGCTACAGCACGCTCTTCTTAATCTGCTCTCCCAGCTCTTTGGGACACACTTTGAACTCAATTCCAGCCACAAAGAAGAAAAAGATATCTAACGTGGCATTCAACCGTCCCACATAATATCCTCATTTTGATAACTCTCCATCCAAATGTTGTTTTATCTTCAAGAGAACAAACTGGGTACCCACCCCTTTCCGTCGGTGCCTGGTTTTCGCTTTATCAACTCTATTACTCTTGTTGGGGCTCGTCTTATGTTGGGGTTTTATTTATGATTTCATCAGTCCACCATCCCGTGGCTGTGACGGTTTTTTTACATACTGCTCTCTTTACCTCCCCTTTCTTTAGCATTGTCAAGCCCTAGGCTTTTAAAGCTTGTAGATAAGTTGCCATCCGCGTTTTTATTACTCGGGGATTTTAGTGCCAATGACTTTATCTCTTATCATATCCAGACGGATTTTTTTAGTTGTATCGACTTGTCGATTTGTTCTTAGGGTTGCGTCGTTGATTTTCGGTGGTCCGTCTTTGATGACCTCTATGGGAGTGATCATTTCATTATTGTCTTGACGACCGTTGATCCAACCATGGATCTTAAGGGGAGCTTAGGCTATGCTGATTGGGCAGGCCTCCGAGAGGTGTCTTTCACAAGTGCCTCCTTGTGGACCTTCAATGGTGTGGATGCGGTGGTGTCGCTCAACTATTTATTCCCTGGTGGACATCGGAGTGTGCTACAGCCGTTAACTACAAGTTACCTCATGATAGGTTCTTACTTGACTTATACAACATTATGTGGGTAAAGGGTCCATACCCATCATCGCGGAGCATTGGGATTGTCCTCCCATTTATTAAACTGGGCAGGGACGGATTGGACATAGATCACTATCGACCTATAGCTCTTACCAGCTGTCAGAGCAAGCAACCTCACATACACAACACTGCCCGATATACACAAATGGTTCCAAGTTAAACAGAGGCGTGGATGCTGCAGCCGCCGACTCAGGAGTTTTTTACTTTGCCTTTGCCGCTGGCAGCCTCTATTTTTGCCCCTGAACTTTCAACTTTTAAACCGGCCCAAATTTGACCTTTTAAAGATTGTTATTTTCTCCGAATCTAGTACTGATTTCCAAGCAATTGTTTCTTTTAGTGCCTCCATCCTAGTCGCAGAAACACGCAACTGGCTGGTCCAGAATGCGTACTTTTATCCGGGTTTGGGGCATGTAGGGTACCTGGGCAACAGGAAGTTTGTCGAGCTCAGTCGCCCATGTTAAATGGTAAAGTCCTCATTTTTCCCCACTGTCCGGTCATCCTGTTTCTCCGATCCCTTCAAAAGTACCTCCCGGCGCTGTACAAGCTTTGGGAGCAGAGGCGTGGTGACAAATAGCCAAATGTGGTACCCTCCAGGGTGGCGTCCTGGGCAGAACCAGGGGCGACATCCTGCCGGAGCTATACTTAGCTCTCGAAGGAGTTTCCTGACCCTAAAGCCAAGGGACTTAGGGTATGGCTGGCATCGCTCGGCGGCATAGGCACGGATAAAATCAGCTGCAGATGCAGTGAGAGCAGTTGGCGACTGAGGAAGGTGCCCTACTCGCGCGTACAGACGAATAATGCACTGTACACGGCGTAGAGCGAGTGGCTGTGAATATGAGTCTCGCAGGTGAGGTGTAGGTCAAATACAAGACCAAGGAAACGGTGCGATTCGACCACTATCAGGCGTACCCCATTAAGAAACAAATCTGGGTCAGGGTGGAGCCGTAGATGGCGGCAGAAGTGCACTACCTTAGTCTTGGCCAAAGAAAACCGAAACCTGTGCGCTTCGGCATAACGAGAGACGCGTTTCAATGCCTGTTGGAGTCAACGCTCCAGAGTTAGCATCTGGGCCGCGCCAAAAGAGATCGAAAGGTCGTCCACGTAGAGCGTAGCGAGAACATCTTCCGACAGCACCGAGGTGATGCCGTTGAAGCTCGGGGTAAAGAGTGTGACACTGATGACAATTCCCTGCGGGACACTCTCTTCCTGTTCCATTGGTCCGTAGAGGGCTCCATCCCCCCCAACGCGGGATCGACGATCTCGCAAAAATTCAGATATACTAGGGGCGGTCAATAAGTTTTGCGAATCGGTAGGGCAAAACAGAGGAAGGGGGATGGCTGTTTGTGGGGGTGTTAAGACAAGTTATGAAAAGTCAGGGCTTGAAGCCGCACGCTCTTGCCTCGTCTATTTAAGAAGCAGTAGCTGATCGCAGATCGTCAGTCACAAATTTTCAACAATGGAGACGGTTGAGCGCCGCGCACTGATAAAATTTTTGACCAAGGAAGGCAAGAATGCAAAAGAGATCCATGAAGGCATGGTTGCAGTGTACATGGACACCGCCCCTCCCTATGCAACAATTGCTCGCTGGAATAGAGAGTTCCACC